>PNEQ01027567.1:34776-128326 GCA_003012365.1 Medauroidea extradentata | reverse complement strand
GCGGGGCACTAAGAATGAAGTCTTAAGACGAGCCGGGTGTGTGTGAACTCGGGAGGACAGGTGTCGGGATCTTCGTCGTCGGGTTTGTAAGGACGGTGGACAGCGAGCTCGGGGTCACCGGTGGGTGGACTTTTCGGGTGATCGCGGCCGGTACCTGCAACATAATTAACGTCGTGACCGATCAAAAGCCGCCGGAGGAGGCGCCTATTATTTTCGTCGAAAGAAACTTTGTGACGCAACCCACAGTGCGTGATTCCCTTAGGCTGATTAAAAAAGAAACTTCTTTGTTATTTTATTTCAATTAAAGCTAGCCGGGCATACTACAACATTGCTTAATACGAACCCAATCATCCAGCATTAATCACGTAAGAGACAGAGCAACGACACCTCTTATTAATACCAAACGCGTGTCACGAGCGCGAACAACCAACAACAAAAGCGTCGCAAGGTAACGGATAAATTGAGTATTTTCGAATTATTTTAATTTAATTTTTTTTTTTCACTTTTTAGATAGTATATAGTTTCCTGGCAATTTTAAAAGAAGCAAGGCAACCAAAGTAATAATCATAACGTACATATTATACCGCACTAAAAATATCGCGTGATATTGCTTTGGATAAAAAGTATGTTTAAATGATTGCCATAGACGATGTGGTCTTCGAAAGTGCTAATTTTATGGCGAACCACACAAGAGGATGCAGCGAGTGTAGGGGATCATGAAGGAAGCCAAGCAGCAGGTCACGTATACGCGAACTTTAGTCTCGGGTAAAACACTGCTGTAAAAAAGCGTTACTTACGCCCACTTGCGAACTCTGCGTGTTTGCGGGAGTGACAGCCGAGCGGACGCTCACGGCAGCAGGGTAACCCCTACCCTATACTGTGTAACACGGACGCCAACAGGCCGTGAAGGGCAGTAGATAAAGTGGTGGAAGGGCAGGGCTGCCAGGACCGGCCCTTATCTGCGGCCTGGCCAACTCCAGGACAGTGGAAGGCACGATAAGGTTTGCCCCGCGGTGCTGTTTACATTACCCGCTCCATGCACCTCTTACCTCTCTCGCCCTTGTGTGCACTTTCCCGCTGGTTGTCCCCCCTCCTATCCCACGCCCCGTGGCTACCCATGAGACGTGGGATGGGCTAAGTGTAACCACGTTTTCTGTAACGATAATGGACCCCAGCATCACACACCGAGCATACTATAAGAGAACTCCCATATTTTCGCCGAAGAAGTCCGATGAAAACTAACCTATGGCTACAATTCACCTATACCTGGTGAATAATATAATTTTCGTTGTGACATGTAACTTTTCAGTGTACTATAGAACCATTTTAATGACATGTGCTATCAGTGGCGAAGCCAGGATTTGTGTAAGAGGGGGGTTTAAACAGATAATAATATGTTGAACACCGACCGCCCCTGTAAATTGGAGGGGATGGGGTGGGAGTCTGGCGTCCCCCCCCCCCCGAAAAAATTTGGATTTCAACGAGCAAAGCAGTGCTATTTTTACAGTTTTTCTTAACGAAACATTTAATATTATACTGGTCAAAATATTTCAAATAAATTAATATGATTATTTTTTTAATTTTTGTTGTTAATTCGAGGGGGGGGGGGTAAATAACCCTCTGGCTACACCTCTGTGTGTTATTATAGGGGCGTTTATATCCTGATTTTAATGTAACATTAATTTTTCGGTGATTGCCCGACGGAGGTGGGAATCTTCGGCATTCTTCGGTTAATGATTGCTTTTCCCTATTCCAGCTACGAGGCCCTGGCATCACATCAACTTGTCCTGCGACGGTCCATGCTAGTAGATTCTCGACCCAGAGCCGCACTTGCCGTCTCTTAACCAATACCGCATTGAGTCACCGTTATAGGCCACTGCTGACGCCACTGTTCTTATCGGTGAGGTCCACACTGCCACAGAATCCCTCTGGCTCTTGTTTCAGCACCCGGATAAATATGAATGATTAAGTAGTTCTATTCCCTTTGCAATATGTTTACAAAATGTTGTATTCCTGTAGTAACAGTTTTCTTTCAGAAACGCAAAAAAGTAGGATTTATCCGGAAGCGATATCATCAAAACATAACCGGGTCAAACTTGACGTTTTTGCTAGGCATCTGCACTTCACGTAGGAAAATCGGCGGGGAGATTTTTGGTTGGGTGAAGGGGATTGGAAAATTTATTCAGCTCAAATATATTGTTAGAGTGCATCCAGAAAATGCATACACACCAAATAAAGGCAAATCTATTTCTAAAACCACCGACTTTATGAGCAAAGGTTATAGGTAACTTTGCTAATTTATATTTTTTCAATACACCGAATTACTTTATTTACTACGAGTTGCTGAAATATAACAGTTTATATTATTTGAATTTTTCATACTAATACTAAATGTAAAAAATATTCAAACAGCCATCCCTTAATAGTATCTTTCAATAGGGGCACGGCAAAATTTAATTCTGTATAAAGTTTTTTGACTTCAGTTTGGTTTCTCATTACACTTTACAACAATTTGTTTTGATGCCTTATAACGCCTTCGTAAGTGAATAATTTACGCAGAAATTTCGGTAGTTTCTCTATGGCATCACAGTCAGCTACGCTCCTATGTGCTGTTTATGGTGCCTATAAGTGCAGCTTTGGTCATCGTTTCAGTTCACGTAATTATGATTTTATTCACCAGTAATTATGTTTCACAGCTCCGCGAATCACAAGTCACATTTCTCTTAAAAGGTTTTATTTATGTGCTATATTTTGTAATGTACAAAAAAGAAACATTGAGTGCAATTAAAATACCACGGTAATAATTAATACAAGGTAAGTGGACTTTACTTTAAATAGGCCATGAAATAGGTTAAAAAAACAAGTTTTGATCTATTATTGAGAATTTGTAAATTAATATTACTTGAAAATTCACACACACACACATATACACACATATATACAGTATATCTGATAATTTAATGCATAATTATCCTATAAGAATTGTGTGACATTTTAAGCCTATTTTTGAGGCAAACTGCAATCGTTGATAACATCTTCGGAACTTAGTGTTAAGTATGTTGTAAATTCCCTTGCATTAAATTGACATAATTTTAAAAAGAAAATGTTTGGATTTTTATTTGAAATGTAAACAGGTAATCATTGTAAATACAGTAAATAAAATAATTGACGGTTTTACCATTTATTAATTACGTCAATATTTACAATACCTTTCATTTGTATTAGCATAACATGTTTTACAGTATTTATGAATTGCTGAATCAGTGGGTAACAGAGGAGTTATATGACGCCTAATAAACTGCTAAAAGAGTCCGGATTTCAAAAGGCCTATTACTAGGGCCCGTAGTTTTTGCGAAAACATTTTTGCCTCTATTTATTTCAGTGCCTTACGTGAACATCTGCAGCTCAACTTCATGGCGAGTGTTTTTGTGCAGAGTTATTATTCATTTGACTGTGCCAATCAGTACACGGATAACTGTGACACATCACGGCTATGATTTACGGGTTTAACCTCCACACACTGGGTGTTACGGCATCCAATCACTGACCACAAAGCAGAGATGCAGGTGCGCACGTAAGGCACTGTAACAAAGTGCTGCAAAAACCTTTTTTGCGAAAACTACCGGGCCCTACCTATTACATTGGCGCAGAATAATAGGAAATCTGACTGTTTATCAGTACGTTTTTCACTAGAACATTTAACTCCTTTCACGTAGATAATAACCAACTAAACACATGGTTCGAAACTATAAAGCTATAAAAGGCATACGCTATTATTATTTCTATTTTTTTGTTATAATTACAACTTTATGGGCCTATTGGAGAAAAATAAACGCTTAACGTGTCCATTGAATTATAAAGTTTTTTAAGTCCATATCGAAAAACTATTTGCCTACTTTATAAGCAAACATTATTCCAAAATGCAATATTCGCCAAGCTTCATTTCTTCCGCTGCAATTAAATGTACGATATTACTGTGTCAAAAATAACGCCTCAGAAACACGTCGCTAGGGACATTTTTTTGCTTAGAAAGGTTGAAAATACCTTTGTACAGAATTGTTTTTTTTTTCTTATTGGCTACGGATTCCTACTATTTGTGATAGATGCATTTAGCATTTGTTTATGTACCTTCCGCCACCACTGACTGGGATACTATTGAAAAAAGTAATTTTTATTTTATTTTATAAAGTTCATAGAAATGTTCAATATTGTGCCAAGAAAATGTTTTTTTAATGGGGATATTTTTTTTTTGCTTAACGTTACACGTAAACAATTTTCTTACAAGATACGACAATTGTTTGCTATGTTTTAAAATGATATTACGTAATATCGTAGATCTTACAATTTTCTTCCCTTGGGATTATCAAGAAGATAAGTCGATGAAGTATTATAAAATTAGGCGCGACTCATACGTAATGATAATTCCTACTGTGTGCATCGCTGTAGTTAAAAAAAAAAAAAACCCTAGCTCAATAAACTCCTCCGATTCAACAAGGATCGTAGCTAATTACCACCCATACGGAATGTGATTTTCGGAGCTTCGAATTTTTCAAGTTATTCTTCAACGCAATAGACTGAGGAATAAACCACAACAACCACAAAAAATAAAGTTTTAGTAACGAGTCATCTACAGGTGGTTGGGCGGATAAAGTGAGAACTCAGAGAAAGCCCTGTTAATGTTCTATTTTCAACCAATTCGTATCTTTCCGCGAGTAACGGCTAACGACGGGAAAATATCTAACCTCTCTGGACACGTCACTTGATGTCTGCGCGTGTAAGGTAAACTATGCAGTCGGTAGGTACCTGTATGGTTTGATAAAAAATTTTTATTTATTGTAACAAATTCAAATAAGTCTACTTCAGTAGATTTTATTTCAGTACTAGTTGTGCCCGCGACTTCGTCCGCGTGGAATAGTGTCTTTGGGTAATTATTTCACAATGTTTTCTCTAAATGTACTCCTGCAACTTTAAGTGTCTGTCCCTGAGCTTTATTAATATATATTTATATATCAGATCCACTTACGTTAACGCTAACTCTCAGTTCAAACTATATTTTACTTTAGACCAAAAACTATTATTATCATTATTATTTTACACCCTTGCGGGTGAAACTTTTACAAACTTCGAATGTCATGTTTATTTATATCGAATCAACAATGACGATAGTTCCGTACAACTTTTCATCCCCCATTTTAACCCCTTACAACCCTTTTTTCGCATTAAAAAGTAGCCTGTGTCCTTGCTCAGGCTCTAGACTATCTGTATACCGAATTTTATTTAAATCGGTTCAGTAGTTTTGGCGTAAAAGTGAGACAGACAGACAGAGTTACTTCCGCATGTATAATATTAGTTAGGATTAGGTAAGTATTGTTAGTGTTGAATTATATCCACTAACGGTTTGTGATATTTTTCAACGGTTAAATTTTTAGTTCTCCTTTTATCCCGAACGGCCTATGTATATGTATATACCTGTAAGCCTTCTGCGGGCAGGACGCGGGCAGACAACACCCACCGGCTTGAAGAGTCCCTCCTCTCGGAAAACGGCGCATGTCTGCTGCATATTCATCCCCTCCGCCTAGCCAGTTTTCGTTGTAATTTCAAATATGTATGCAAATGGTTGGCGCGGCTACACGGCTTGAAGAGAGGGGGTGGAGGACAGAGGGGGGCGGGGAAACGGGTGTATGTACTGGATGTTCCGGCTTGAAACATGCGGGGGGGTCGGGCGGGGGTCGCTGTTTGGCAGTCCCACCCACAACCCCCTCGAGTATTAATTGAGTTGTTTCGCATTCTCGCGGGGGTAGATAGGGTTGGGTCGGCCCTCCCCACAACTGACTAACTACCACCCCCCACCTCACCAGAAAATGCTTAGCGTATTAGACGCCTCCCACACCTTCTGTTCAGTAATCAATTCCGGTTAACAGAAGACACCCAATCATTATTTATTAATTTTTCGAGTTTGTTAGTTCACAAGTGATTTTTTTTTGCACACAGGTGGTACGTACACAGGGGAGACGGCGTACGGCTAACTTTAATTTAACGAATTTCCCTCGTTATAAAAATTGTTCAAGGCATACCAACATTTTTGGCATATTATGCTCTAAATGTTAGACAGCTACACTCTTTCACATTGTTAGATAACAAATAACTTCCATGAAATTTCATGTAAGATTAGAAACAACACAGTAATTCTAATCTTCCAACAAATGTCTCAAAAATTATGGACGTTTAGAGCATGAATTGTCTAAAATGTTTATGAAGTCTTCTGATAACCATACATCGGGGTGGAAGGAGGGATATTGATAATGACAGACTGTCGTGCATCATTCCCCTTAAATGCTTCTGGAGTTTGGTTTCCTAGCGCTACTCCCATTCTATGAATAATTCATGAAGTAAATAAGGTCCTGGGCCGGGAGAGGAAAAGAGGATTAGCTCGCTCCTGGCGGCGGAATGGAAGCTTGTTCTCGGTATTTTGCTACACAGATGAGAATTAGGCCCGGATGTGATATAGCCGGAGGCAGGCGGCGTACAACTGCATTGCCGTTATCGCATAAAACTGTAGTTAGTATATATAAGCCCATCAACCGTATTATAAGGCTGCCAGATAGCAAGGTCACTAAATAAACGTACTGTTTTAACTGCTACATCATTACTAAACATTCGATTTCGTTAAGGCTCGGTTTCAGTCGCCGTATTAAATTTTATTATTTTTCGCTTTTTTGGAATTCTGAGAAGAAAGATGTTAAATCGGCGACCATACCACAAATTATATTTACGTTGAGGTATAATATAAGCATGAAAATAGAGTTAGTAATGTATAGTTAGGTCGCAATTCGTCGGGCAAATTATGAATATGAAAAATTTTGCCACACACATTGCGACGTATTTAAATGTTTACAACTAATTCGCAAGGTATGTACTGTAGCGAGATGTAAAAAATATTTGAGGTATAATAGAATATTTTGCATTTTTCTTTATAGAATTACAAAAAAGCGAAAAATAATAATATTTACTATGGCGACAGAAACCGAGCCTTAAGTGAAATATTCATTCGTGACATCTGGTTTTTAATTATTTGATTAAATATAAAGTCAAGTAATATTCTCTATAGGCTTAGTCACGGCTTCGTTCAACCTAAGACATTGGAGTAAGTCGTCATTATGTCTGCCTGCACTTAACGTATTTTTATTGATATTCGTCATTTGTACACATTATAAACCTAAAGGTTGCAATCGCCTTGCTGGGAACCACGCAAAGTAAACAATTTATTCAACTTTAAGGTAAAAATGATTTACCTAGATTTCAATGCGTTGTTACCCAAAGCTCTTGCTCAAATCAGTGGGGTAACTTCCCACGTTTCTATACATGATACGTAACATTTCAGAAGTAATAGAATATTGAAACACGGCCCACTTTTCGTGAGCTCTTGTGATGCATTATGTGTAAATAATGGATTGACACTCATGGGTCATCGAAAGTTCGCACAGCATGCTATAAGCAGGAATATAAAATTCAGTGCACTGTTTTATTTACTTGGCATAATTCCATGGAATTTCTTACGTCATCTTAATTGTTACAAAGTCCTGATCAAGTAATAATCCACTGCAAAAGTCTTAAATAAGTAATTTTGTTCGATTATTTAATATAACGGGATCGAATAATCAACATCAATAAATTATTCAATCAGTTCTTTAAGACTACAGATATATATTCTCGGGATTACTATAATACCATATATCATAGAAATAAGTGTCCCCTTGTTTTAAAACTAAATTTAATTATGAAGTTTATCATTGTTATTAAAAGCTTTAAACTAAATTTTTCTGTAAAATTCTTGAAATTTGGTATCATAAGAATTTAAAAAATACTTTTTAAGGTATTACGAATTAAGATATAATTAAATTATTCTGATGACATATTTAAAAATCACGTTTGTTTAAAAACTGGTAAAACAAACGTACTTACACACTGCGAATTGTATCAACCGTTGCTGTAAGTCACATATCACTATGCATCTAGTCAGCAAAACAAACCTTATTTATTTGTGTTAAGTTTATTAAATTTGATATTGTTTGCATATTTCAAGTGTTCGTGAGACACAATAAAATTTCAGAGCACAAAACTAGAGTGTACGACGCGACTCAAAAATTTTAATTTACTATATCAACATTTCCTTGAGTATGTAACGTCAAATGTGGTTAATACTCGAAAACCGCCCAGTATGTATACGCGTTAACGTAAAGTTTGCCAATATTAGTGATTTTGTTATTTATACGTGTGAGTTAGGTTATGTATACCTTGTGTATTTACTGTGGAATGAATTCGTAACACTGAATCATATATAAAATTATTTTTGATTTATCACTACGTATAATATCGTTTCTGACTTTGTCAGTGTCTTTTTTCGGACAGGAAATTATATAGAAGGCGACTTACAACCCAAACATATAATATTTTCTTTCACTTAAAAATATTATTTAAAAATGAATAAATGTTTAGATATAAGCTTGCAAAGATAATTAGAAAATATTTAAATATAATTTACTTTCCTTACTTTAAAGAGAGTTTTATAATTAACAGTTCTAACGGTGTTTATAATCACCCATTATAATTCAAGAGCCAGATCTAATGCGTAACATAATTATTATTTTTTTCTAAGGTCCTAAGCATACTTTAGAATAAGTCTTGCTTAAGTCGTAACTGGTAAGGATGATTTGTAGGCTTACAGTCTGAAAAATTAAATAAATGTATTTCGCATTTACGGCATATCACATACTTGCTCTTAGTATTTAGGTAGCTGCTAAAGATAATCAAAATCTGTCCAAGTTTTTAAAATGCATTTAATCACTTGGTTTTAATAGAGCAGCAGCAAGTATTTCCACGGTTCGCTTTACAATTTATTTCCTTCTGATAACCAGACGTACACTTAACAATTGGTATTATAATGGCTTCGTTTAGCGCTTTGTATTGTTAGTTACAATCACTGAAAATACACTATGTGTTTTGAAAGGAAATAAGTCACTGATTTCATAAAGTTTACATTTTAAAATCAAAGCGATTCAGTAAGTTTAAAAGTATCAAATTGATAATAATTTCTTAAAACTTGCTTTCACAAAAAATGTATACGTCTTTTTAAATACAGTCAGTTTTAAATAAATTAAAAGTAATCGCATATATCTTTCTTATGACATGCTTGAATCTAGTCTTTAGTCTGAGTTTAACCTCAAAAACTGGACCCCGTATTTATCTACAACCACTAACGCCACTTACTACTAGACAATCACACAATAGTATGGAATTGTGGAAAAGTATGTCTTGCATACAACAAATCAGCAAAAAGTACTCAAAACGTTGCATTTAGACATTAAAAACTTTATTTTTATGTGTGTTTGAATCTTTATGTTACGATTCAAGGATAATAACCAACTTGACCTCTGCACAACATTTACAGAAGTAATTTGCCTCAAATATCAAGAAACACTGCGAAAAGCAAACATGTATTTTAATTGCATTGGTTTCCTGACAATACATACATAAAAAAGTATAATGCGTTTCTAGTATAAATTTCTTAATTCAACGTGCTTGCACAAGCAAATTAAGAATTTTTTATGTAAATACTGTCAGTTAATTTTAATCGTTCAAAGAAGATCTAATATTAGTATAATATTATTTGTGAGCTTCTGTTGCTAAGGTTATGTACGTATTACTAGAGTTACCAGTTCAGAATCGTACATTCAGAATTCCTGTCAACGGGCAAATGGCATCCGTGACATCCGATTAATGTCCTGCAGTATTCCATTGGCCACTGGACGATGCAATAACAGAAGGGGATCTGCCTAAAAAAACGACGTGTCATCCCAGCGTGTTGATTACGAAACGGCATAACGTACTGCGTTGCGAAATAATTGAAAGGAAAAAAAACACTTCCTGTAAATGGTGATTACAAACTGTTCCCTACTCACATTACTTTTGTATCGACTAGCAGAACAATCAAGTGTTTATATATTTCATAGTCTTTCGTTGCAGTATTTTACGCTACACGAATTTACTTTATCCTAATAAGTTTAAAACACTGTTACATACATTTTCTGAGGAATGAGAAACATTCGAAAATTCCCCATTGTGCTTAAGCTAGAAAGATAATATGTGTTATGGTTGTTTTTTAACTAGCTTAGAGTGTCAAACAATAATTATTCTCTTTTCTTATAGTAAAGATAATAACTTATAATTGCCATGTGCATTAGAGTTACTTACGAATCTTTAGGAACGAAACTTTAAAAAATAAACACATGTCTACTACATTATCCAATTAAATGAAAGTGTTAAGTCAATAAATTAAAATGTAACTAAATATTTTAATTTTGTGAGGTCACAGTCGTGCCACACGTTACAGGTTTATTTAACACGAAATTAAAATTTTGAACTTATGAAATATTAAAATAAGTGAATTTTGCTACTAGGAAGGTTGCATAATACGCAATTAATATTATCTTATAATTATGCTAACGCACATTAGTAAATTCAGTAGTAGAATATACATGCACATGTATTGTTCTCACGACATGAATAAGGAATTGAACCAAGAAAAGTTTTAAGAAATAAAATACGAATGTGTAGCTGAAATCAGCAACGAACACATGTACAATGCTTTAATTGGAATATTTGAATAATATAATAGTTGGTTTTTACTATAGAGTGTCAGTTGTTGCAGACTACATTGCTTCACACATTGGAAATACGAATTAAATTACTCGACTTATTTACACCAAACATAAATAGATGACAGCCAACACATAAAACTAAATATTCTAGCTATGGTAATTTGGTTTTCCCTTGACATTTTTGTTTACAAATAAATATAAATTAATAACCAAACACTAGTAAAGAAAACTGACAGTAAGATAAAATATAACTAGGTTCTGAATCACGAAGTTCGCTCAAAAGCGATAAACACCGCAATCTATTTTATTACCGTCCATCCCTACCCACAACCATTTTCTCAAATTTACGGCAATGCAAAAAAAAATTCTCACGCAGATATAAATACTGCATTGCAGCTCTTCCGAACATTCGCGTTATTCCTCTTTACTTCGCAGTTTTCCCGGAACACGAAACATGAAAGGGGATAAAAAATCCCTCTCTAATGCCTGGTGCCCTGGTACAAATGCAACTTCATGTTTTTCGCTGCAGAAACACATGTTGTTGCAACATTGCATGTCAGTGTTTTGGGAGGAAAATTCTCCCACGGAGAATTTCATGTGAACATATACTGTAAAAAAAATTTGTTCTTTTACAAAGAAAATCCTTGGAAACCCATTTGGCAAAGAAATTCCTTGTAAAACTACAATGATTGACCTTGTAATAAAATAATAAAGTATATGTTTGTAAAATTACAAGGACTAGCCTTGCAGTTGTACTTTCTAAAAGGGAAAAAATAAATATAAATGTTCATTGTACTTCATAATTTACACTGAACTTATTTATCAAATAACTTTTGAATACAGGACGTATACATGAAATTATTTTTAAAAAAATTATTAAATTCTCGGAATGTGCTAAGCTTCGTACCATTCACCGCACGCTTAGAACCTACGCATTTTACCACTAGACCACCGTGACTTCTGTATAGCTAAGTCTTTATTACCTTGTACACATTCAATGTCCAGCTCAGAAATAATTATTTCATTAAAAGCACACAATTAATATAAACATTCACTTTATTCCAGAAAAATACTCGTTAGAGGTTGTGATCATTGGATAAGTAATTTCCGGCGAACTTAAAATTTTTGTATGCTACACTTTTTTCCTAAGTTTTTTGCAAATGAAATCCTTTTATCATTATAAACTAATAATTTTACAAGAACTATTATTCAACATTTACAAAAGTTTGTACAACTACGAAGAAGTGCCTTTTCATATTATTTACAGTGCAGGAACTATCGGTCCATAGGTACAAAGAATTCCTTTGTAGTACCTTTGTAACTTTATAAAATAATGATTTTACAAAGAAAATTTGAGAACTTATACAAGGATTTGTAAATGTACAAAGAAAATTATTTTTTTTTAGAGTGTAGGTGCGTATACGCAGAGTTACTCAACAGTTCACGCACAGTACCATGTCAGGCTGGCTGAATCATTTTACCGTAGAATGCTACACCAGACAATGCGTACCATCCAATTACACACGACTTGCCTGGTATGTAGTTAATCTCTGCGATGGTATTCCACAGTATCACGACCCAACGCCCGCGCTTTACACTATAATTCGTATAGTGTGGACTGTATTGCAGCCAGGGTTTATTTTCGTTTCGTACCAGTGTTCTCACAATATTATTTGATTCTCTCCATGTGAGGATTGAACCACAACAAATTTAACATGCAATTTTGCAACATACTGTACATGTTGCCATTCTAATTACACTAATGTCGTGGAGCCACGCCTATAACCGAGGTGATCCGGGTTCGATTCCCTGCGAAGTCGGTCACCGGATTTTCGCATGTGGGAATCGTGTCGGACGATGCCACTGATCAGCCGGTTTTCTCGGGGTTCTCCCGTTTCTCCTACCCTTTAATTCCGACACCGCTCCATACTCCCATAACGACATCCCTCACCAGTGTTAAAAAGCCTAGATGTTAAGAGCTGATCAGAATCTCTTCACCCACTTTAGTATCGAGCTGGACCACGTCGTCCTTCATAACAAATGTGTGTGTATATATATATATATATACATATATATATATATATATTTATTTATATATATATAATTTTATATATATACATATATATTTATTTATTTATATACACACACACACACATTGCTGTCTTCAACCACGTAAGCAAGAATTTCAAATGTGCAGTATAAAAACGCGCGAAAACAGCTCCAAACGGCTGGTGCCTTGTATTATCCAATCTAACCGACTTGATGTAACCACCTGCAACAGGCCGCTATGCTTCGGCCGTTACATATTTGTTTGCATACTCATCCCACGTGAGCGATGCATGCTTAAGCACAGCATTCAAAGACAAAGACGAAATTAAATTACTCTTTTGGAACAGTATTTTTTATTTATTTATTTTTGTATACACAGTATTGTCTGCCTAAACACATTGCATTTACCAAAAATTATATTCACAAGCACAAAAGTGAATAACTTGTTAACTGTTATGAGAGTTATTGTTTCACAACAGCCACACAGTGTGTAAGAAATATCTGGATAGTACTTCAAATGTTAATATTGAAGGGTACTGTTATGGATATGTGTATACGTTGATTATTCATTTTGGTTTATCTGCCCGTAATTGACTATATATTATTTGAATGTCGGTCAGAAATCTCAGGTCAGTGTAATACACCAGTTTCCCGACGACGCCAAAATCGTTCCGATCACAATCATTCTGCTCCAAGAGATTTCCTTTTAAGCTTTTTGATTTCTTTAATACGTACTTAAAGAGTCTTCTTGCAGCGAACTTGGCGTCAACATACTTTTCCTATTCTTTGTGAATTTGGCGATGTTCTTGGCTCACGGATTCGTCGGCAAGCTAAAATACTGCTTCTTCAAGACAGGAAACTCGATTTACGACTTAACTTCTTTGTGGCTTCCCGAATAGGCCATCTCGCGAACTCTGATTTAACTCTTCGTCAGAAAATTTTTCTAGAATAAAATACGGAATCACTTTTTTTAACAAGTTCTCTCAAAATATACTTTGCCATTAGCATGCAAAAATAATAATTATAATAAAAATATTGTCGTTTCATCAGAATTTGTGTAGCATGCAGGAGAAAAATAAATCTCTAAACATGAGTAACGTTTAGAAATTCGATTCAAAATGCTTCAACATTTTCTTCATGTGGTAAGACGTAAGAGTTAAATTTCATAACAGAAATTTTGGAGACGTTCCTCAGCATAGTACAATATAATTCGCTTTAAGTTAAAACATATGATACGTACATCAACTGATTTCCGTAAAGTACGTTATGTCGCGTACAGGACAAATCTTTTAACATTTAATGTGAATCATTAACAACCATGTATATGCAAAATATAAATATTGTACTCAGGCTGCAGCGTGACAGAAATGTTTAATTTTTACACATTTTACTACTTATCTCATTACTCTCATAACTTTTATCAAATAAAAGTTATCGACTTCACAAACATTTTTAATTAAAAATTTAAAAAAAAATGGGTAACATGACACTCAAGAATTTTTTTGATTACCATATGCTGTCATACATTCATAAACTGATACAATTTTTACAGTCGAATTAAAATAAATTTTTATGTTAATTTGTAAATTCAGCTTCTTGTAACATTTTTGTTATTTCTTACAGTTTTAACACTTATATATCATAGTTTGTACCTGCATTTTTTTGTAGCAGTACACGAAACGGATTTTGAGATTTTTGCCACTGAAATATCACATATTTTATTGTCAAAATAAGCGAAAATAAACCAAAATTATTTTTCACTAGCAAACGGTACATTATTTTAAAGAACGCTCTGGCAAATTGGTGTATCCTATGACTGTACATAGTTTCAATTTTTTTGAAAGCAAATCGTTAATATATATCTATTTGAGTTATTTACAATTGTTTGAAATAAATGAAAGAACATGGCCTTAAGTATCGTTACCATATAACTCTGGTAGTATTTGTTTTCATTGATTATTCTCAAGAAAATATAAGGACGATACAATATGTGTATGATAAAAAAACTACCAGGCATAATTTCTTAACATTATGTTCATAAACAATATTTATTTCAATTTACGTTTCCAAATATTTATATGTGCTTCTGTAAACAGAATGTCGAGAAACTGCCGTAAAATATACACACCATTCTAATCCTAAGCTAAACTGATGACTAACGTGTTAGTTGCGAATAGTTGCACGATGACGTTTTACGTGCACAATGTAACAATATGGCACGGGGTAGGTCCCCTCCTGTACTCCACAGATGTGTTATTGATCTTAACTACTGTTACGACCATCTTATCATGGGCGCTGGTTCAAACCCCGAGCAGTCCAAACACCAGGCTTACCATTGGCTATGTTATTACCACAGGCCGGGGCACGGAAGCCTTCCTTCAGATTCACTGCACGGGCCGGGTTGCAAGGTACACGTCGTGCCCGCTAGATGTCTCCCTTCTGTACTTGTATCACTGTTTGGCGATTGTTTACACTTTAAGAGTGCGTGGTAGATAAATAAACGCTGAAAACATCAATTGATTTGTACGCTTTTTTCGAAGCCAATATGGATAAAGTACTCAATGACAATCATAGATAATGGTATTTGCCAACTTTATGAGTAAATATTTATCCAGAATTACTAATTCGTTACGCGTGATCTCTTGCGGCGCAGTTAATTGCACCAGGTTCCAGCGTCAGAGATTGTGCCTCAGCAGTTCGTAACACTGGAAACAATTTTGTTTAAAACGTTGGCTAAAACTATTGTATAGGATTGCTATTGTTCAATTTTCGCAAATTGGCTTCAAGAAACCTACAGTTTTAGATTAAAGCTTTTAGCGTTGAATTATGTACCACGCCCTCTTAACACACGCTCCTCAAAGACTACCTGGGATTACTTTTTAATGCGTTTTAAATTTCCATCTTCAATACTCTACGCTCTTTAAATGCTTTAAACGTTTCGATGTCGGTAAGTTTCCAAGATTTTTGTACAAGTTGGCACGCCTACGAGTACAGAGAATCATACTCTATAGGCAATTCTTGGAAACACACCCGTTAGGAACTATTCTCGAAGCGCATTCACCGGCCTGTAATAATTCCGTAAGTTTACATGTTCTTTCATATATCTCAAAGAATTGCAAATAATTCGAATATTTTTTAAACAAATAATTTGGAAAAATTTGAGACTGTGTACAGTCATACGATACACAATTTTTCCAGAGCGTTTTCTAAAATACTGTACCGTTTGCTAGGAAAAAATTATTTGGCTTTATTTTGGCTTATTTTGACAACAAAATATGTGATATTTCAGAGGCAAAAAACTAAAAATCTATTTGATGTAATGCAACATAAAAATTGATATACAAACGATGATATATACTTGTTAAACTGTTAGAATGAATATTTGATTAATGTATTAATTTGTGTAAAAATTTTTTTCGAAACCGCTGCAAAATTAAAGAGCGAGGCTTTAACATACATGAATTATAATCCTGAGCGTGCAGTGAAAGATGGGATTTTCTCCGAGTTGGATTGTCACACTGTGCGCGTAAAATATTGTAGTACAACATTCCACCATTATTTTTTGTCTCCAATTCAGGTAAGGTAAGTAGGTTTTACGTCTCGTCGACAGCGAGGTCGTTAGAGACGATGATACATAGCTTAGTACAACGACAGGAGCTGGGAGAGGAGTCTGCTCTGATCTTAGTTATGGAACTATCCCAGAAATCGCCTGAAGCGATAAAAAAAACATGGAAAACTGAAATCAGGATGGCCAGAGGAGCCGGAGATTGAACCAAGGTCCTCCCGAATGCTCGTCCAAAGTCTTACAGTTGCGTCGCCCCACTCAGCATCTCCAATTCAGCCCTGAATTTACGATATGTGGTTATTATATAGAGGTTTCTGGGCATCCTGTATGTTGAGTTCATGACGCGTCATACAATCCATGTCTGCGCTAAGTACTTACGGGCGTTCATGTGCTAAAATGCATAATGTTATATTTGCACTGCGTAGTGTTCGTTTTGTAGACCTTACTTGTCACTACATTTTCCACTTTTAAACCATTTTTAGCTCTCATAATTTTCCCATTGCGGCATGTCAAAGTCAGAATTTTCAAGTTACGGGAACATAGGAATATCAAAAACCAAGTGACTTACTCGAATAAGTAATTTACACTGAAATTAGACATATAGCCATATGCTAAAATATTTAAAAACACACGATGGAATACCTTTACATCAGAAAATGATGACAATTTACTTCAGTTAAGTCAATTTTTTTTACAACGAAATTAATTTGCCGTGTATTTTTTTACATTTTAGCACATGGCTCATAATATCGTAATTCAGTGTAAATTATTTGATTCGGGTAATTCACCAAATAAGACTTGCAACCATTCTTGAAAGTTAACCTATAACTCCGTTGCAGTGATATGCTTGCCAAATTAATGAAACATTCTATTATTATTTGTGTCAAGCAGTTTATCAAGAATATAATCGACGTCTTGTCAACGAGAAAATTCGGTAATAGTACTTGAATATTCGTTAAGGCTCGAAAAATGAAAACACAATAAAATTATCTAACACTCCCCCGAATAGCTCCCAGAAAGTTTGTAGCCGAATCATAAGGTTATTAGCATGTTAGCGACGTGGCACGTCCTACCGGAACGCAAAGAATATTAATTTACATCACTGTCATAGTCTTTACAGTTCTTTCTCCTTCGCGATGCAACTACCAACATGACAGTATGAGCCAATTTTGCGTGGTGATAAAATATCAGTATGTTATGGATATATATGATTTGATTTATCCGTGTAAATTAATAGCAACATTTTAAAAATAAAATAACTTACAAACATTTATTAAACAATAATCCGAAATTTGGCAATATAATAAAATAAGTAGTTTTCAATATTTTTAATTTAAGGAATGAATTTCAATGTCGATTTTCAAGGTTGCGTTAATCACTCCTGATTCACGTATCATAACAAATTTAAACACGAACCACCCGACTTCATTTTCCACAAGTTCAGTCATGATTCCCACCCTGCCGGGAATCGAACCCGTACCGCCTTGGTGAGAGGTACATTTTCTAACCATTCAGCCATCGCTGCCCCACGAAGTGACGAAGAAAACTATAAAAAAAGCGTAGCGTGGTACTGTTAACGGCTGTCATCATATTGGGATATCAGAGTTAAATTTAAGGGTTCGTCGAACGCAGTAGTAATGAAGGATGAGTTCATAGTTCCCCCCGGTTTGTGGTGAGTAATTACTGTCATTAATCCGTCAAAGAGAGGCTGATGATATGCAGATTTGGTTCGAATAATTTCAGTACGCACAGAACAGGTGCAAAATATTTTTAAACAAATACACTTTTGTTTGCATTTGGACGAACAAGGATACTCTTTTATTTTTAAGTTACAGTTTATAGTAATGGCAGTATTTTAATACGTGTGTCAACATTAAAAACATTAGGTTCATGCAGAAAGTGATTTCCACATATATTGTGTTCATAATTTAGGCTTTGTGAATGCTTTATGAGTTCTCTTTCGTGTGAACTTACATCCAATTACAGACGTAGACACGCCTCGAATTTTAACAACATTGCTTTGCTTGCAAACACAATTAAAAAAATATGTTTTCTGAAACTATTTACTCCTGTTTGGAGTGAGTAAAACCTACGTTAAAAAAAAAAACTAGCTTGAAATTGTATTCGAAACGTAGCGTCTACAGTGTAAAAATTGTGTTCATTGAAAACATTAGAAAAAGGTTATTCCTATAGTAGTTGTGGTTTGGTCATTGTACGTCCATTTAAGAAATATTTGATGTTTTAAAATCATTATCGTTCACAAGCATTCACTAAATTGATACTCTATCGTGAATCACGTACATACTTCTAGTTTCAAATATATGAACTTAGCATGTTTTAAAATGCAGTTATTCTTAGCATGTGTATAATCTCGTGTCTGCCATGTGAAGCAAAATAGTCTACATACTTGTGATAAAATAACTTTAACGTTACATTTTTACCAATTTAATAATTTAGGAAACTATTTGACAAAATGTAGCTAAATGCAAGGAAAGAATTTGAAAAATTTTGTTTTCTTTACAACTCCTTAAATTGAAGAGTATGGCGTTTAATGGTTTGGACATAATTGGCGCGCAAACAGATAGCGAATTATCACATTCTGATACAGTTTTTCCTTACAATGTACAATTCTTGATTGTTTTACTGACAAGAGCAGCATCCTTTTATTTTACTGAATTGTTTACACATTTCACAAAGCAATTCGTTTTACCGTAATTTCTTTATACTTTATATCTGACAAGCACAATCGACCTTTTCTCTCTTTCACTTCACTACTGGATATTTATAATTACTGAAGTATTCACGGAAGTAACAAGTGCCACTGTAAAGGAAAGTTCATAGTAGCAAATTCATTGTCTACGTTCTTGACGTCGATACTTGTCTTTTCACTCGTAATTTCATTTATGCACATATTTGATCTTTAAGTATTCCTATTTAAAGTTAGCGTACAAATATGTGTTGCAGTATTTTATTTATTCGTGTTTGTAGTGAAAATGTGACAAAATTTGCAGTGCTTATTTTGAAGACAATTTCATTATACCCAGATACCTACGAATTCAGGCAAAAAACTAAAATATGTTGAGTACGTATACGTCAAAGATTAATTTTTTCGTACCATATGTATTGAGTGTTTGCGTCGGTTGTATTCTGTACTATATATGCTACATTATGTATTATATGTCACATTAATTACTGCACTAACCCTGGGTTTTCCGGTTTTTGCAAAGTTCTCTCAGTTATTTTAGTTCATTTTTGAAACTAGTTAAGTGGTGTGTATTTCTTGTATGTAATCTAACGAATAACACACATCTAAGTTTTGTAACTTATATACTTATATATTTAATAATTTCTAAATATATAATTAAACAAACACACGCTTACGCGCAAGGTTATATCACTAACCATTCCAATAAACGCATGAACCTATAATTATTTATCTATTTTTCCCCATCGCTGAAACACGTCCTTTACGGTTTTAATTTTCGAAGTAATAATTAAGTCTTTAACTAAGCAAAATATTTTAGCCTACTGAGCCTATTCCTGTATAAATTAGGCCTAACGACGTCATTTTTCTGTGTGTCGATTTCTCTGTGCCTGGAAGTGTACCTGTTTTTGCATGCTTGTCCGTGCGTATGTTACTCCATACAAAATATTGAATTAATTAACTTTATCATGTTTTACTTAAATCGTAATTCATATTTAGCAATTTCAAACGATATTTTATAGTTGACGACGTTTTGTGCTCATTTACAATAAACTTGCTGTTAAAACATTTTACGCTTAGTCATCTCTCGGAAACCATTAAAACCAATTGAAGCCAAGTCTAATTTCATTGGAGATAGCAATGAAAGATTAAATCTGAAAGTGTCTGTAGATATTAAACGTCTGCGAATTTGAAATATAACCTAAACGGTAGTAAATATTAAATAATTTAATTATTTAACTAAATATTAAATAATGACTTATGGCTTAAGGTCTGCGTATTTTTACAACAGCACAATATACATTTATAAAACCTTGTTTGTCATATTATGGATTCCCGCAAAATCAGGCAAGTTAGAATTCTAAACTATTCTACGTTTAGTAATTTTCTTAGCGTCATGTGTGCGTGCATATTTATATGCAATAATTAAACTTAATACGTACACTAACATGTTATACAAAATTTAACCGTACTTATTAAACAATAATTAAACAATGATCTTAGGTACAATAAAACTTAACATGTTCGCATATACTTACTACTATTACTTCATATGAATAATTAGAGTATTTGCATAGTTTCTTTAAAAATATATCTTTGATTTCTCACAAATTGATTGTATATTGCGCATGCCTTATAATGAAACCTTGTTTAAACTGTACTGTTTATGTCAGTGAGATATTTATATTTGAAATTGTTATCGTAATGGTTTTACACCGTGCTACACAAACCATTTCAACCACGCTTGGAATGAAAGCAAATATTGTACAAGAACCATATAGGAAAGTCAGAAATAAAACTGGAGACGAGTTATTTAATTGACGACTTGAAATGAGGCGGAGCTCCAGTCTGGTGTGGGATACAATTCCTTCCTCCATGGATACCTTAACCGAACATAGCCGTCAATCAGACGTTCGGCTTCACATGTCCCGGATGAGATGTATGTAAAGAAAATTGGTTATTTGTTTGGAAATTGCCTCTTTTTCAGGTAAACAGTGATCGTATGTATTTGCACATCTGAACCATGAAATGAAACTATATTTTTACACTTGCTTGCAAGTCTATGAGTACACAACATTCTTGGTTTCTGCCATCACCAACCAACAAATCAGCATGTTTGTAAACAAGCTTTGTTTCCCACAGTACTCTCCCCCTGCGGGTGACGTCTGAGGGCGTCCATTCCAGATCACGCCGATATGAGTCCGATCCTTCTATGTACAATAACACATTTCTTTATTGGTGGTTTCAGTTTTATATTTTTATTTATAAATTGAAATGTAATCATGATTTTATAATATAGTTATGCTCTTTTCGTTACATTTATGTAACATAAGATTTAAAATATTTATGAAAACATTTTTATAATTTTAGCATAAGAGTAATTTTGTCCTCCGTAGGCCTAAATGTTTAACCACCACAGAAAATAGAGATATAGGAATGTGAATTTTGCTACTATTTCCAGTTCACGCCGTTGATGGAACGTCTAGCGCATTAACAACGCTAAAAAAACTGTACTTTATTTTACCATATTGTCTTTTACGATATTTGATGAAAGTATCTTGCACGATTCAACTCAACCAACACGACACTTCTATTACCTACTAATTATACGTAAAAAAAATAAAGAAGGCTTTAGCATGAAAAATTTAAATTTTATTCGCTGGTTTCCAAAACATTCCGAATTTGTTAAAAATTTATAGGTGTGCTGCTAATGTCTTGTTTTCTATTTATAATTTAGGTTAAGTGTATTAATGAACCAGTTTGCTAATCAACACCAAAACAACTTTAAAATTTACTAAAGATAATAAAACCGACCACTAACTTTCATAGTATTAGAAATATTTGTAGTATTTTGTTATCCTATGTAGGATGTGTTCGAGCGTTTGTATATTACGTTTCATGCATTTAATTGCGTACGTTATACCTTACAATAAATATTAGTAACATTTTTACACCAATTTTATGTAGAACTCTACACAAAATTTTCGAGAACACATCCTAAAAGTTGCTTTAAATACACGACGTAGGACAAACAGTACAGGATTTTCCCTTTTGCAAGGATCAAATTAAATCTGTAAAGCTCTTCAAATCATTCTGATTCACACTGCCACTTTTCAAACTTTCAACTACTTTCCGTCTAAATCCAGTTTAATCCTTTAATCGGATTGTTATCAGGCCGACTGAATCTGCTCTATGAGGATTTGTATTGCTTACGTCCCGAAACACTGAGAATGCCTCTCCAGCTTTTCGATACTATTAAAATGGTCTCAAGACCCCTCATACATAGTCTTTACGCTTCCTTGAACGTTTTATAAAGGATTTATATCCTTCTACCTGTAAAATCGTATATTTCCTCTTACTTGACATTTTCACAAATACATACGCGCACGCAAGTTTTTAAACATAACAAGAAATCATTAATTTACAGAAAATCATTTTGAGGATAAAACTGACGATAGTGTTTACGTAAACACCGTAGATAAAAGATAAAAAGTCTGCATATTTATGTTTTTAACCAAATGTTATTGTGGATTAACACACATAAATTTTGACTGCACAGTAATATAATATCAAATCCGAATTAATGAATTTGTGATACCAGTCGTATTTCTAAGACATAGGCCTTCGTTTACTCTAAATTTATTTTCTATGTCACAGTCAAAAATATTAGTATGTGAAACACATTCGTTAATACACGTGTTTTATATATATATATAATTTTTCTGTGTGAAATAGAACACGCATTCAGGATTTGCTTCATCCCGCATATTTTTAAGTATTCTATGTTTGATTATTTTATATTTTTTTCCAATAAATAACTATGTAATTTTTAATCAGCTACACAAGCGACCTTGTGACTCCAAATCCTTTGCTACGACAAACAGTATTTCTCATTGTCTCATACACATTCTAGATCATTGTCAATGTTTTACAAGTTGACATTGAATAAATTATATATCATTAATTTTATTTGACTTACATGATTTGAATATTGCCGTTTATTCATTATATTGAAATAATGACTGTCAAATCCACAATTTGCGATGAAATATTATTAAAGAAACCTTTCGAAAAATGATGCTGCTTTATATAAATCGTTGTTTGCTTATTTTGTTTTTAAAAATATATGTTGTCTTCTTTCAGTGATTAGGTGTAATTTTCCGTAGAATTAAATGGAACAACATATATTTGGTGGACTGTTTCAAGACATAGTATTAGAAGTTTACCATTTAATGATATAAATTATTTTTACCGGTTAATTACTGTCTCTGTGTTATTTGATGTCACATCTTCTAGAACATTTTAATATGAAATTTTCTCTACGCATTTTAATTTTTATACGTTCTACATTATAAACTATGCATTTAAAGATATCCTTAGGTATGAAACAGATGGTTAAAATACAAGGAAAAATTATTCTTTAATCACGTGTAGTGCCTTCAACGAAATGTATTCGAAGAACCGAAATAAACAAAGAACATTTATCATACATTTACACAAACGAAAGGTGATATTCTATTAATGGAAAGCAAATATAATTTTGCAGTATGAAACTTCCAATATTTTACGTTATGTAACTGTTTTCAGTTAATCAGTTCAACATGAGGGATAAATTTATTCATTCAGGTTGTTCTTAAATACTTTACTTGGATACGTTAAAATAGCCTATTTTTTACACTCATTCAAAACAATCGAGATATGATATGACACATTAGGAATTTTTACCCTACAGTGCACACACCACACTACAGCGGATACTTATCTATACGACAGCCTATATTGCCACGGAGCTTACAATTTTTGTATTAATTACAGATAATTTTCAGTTAGTATATTGGTTAGGCATGGTAAAGTGACTAATAAAGGGGCAATTGGCTGACTTGTACTGCACATCAAAGACCATGAGACACCGGAATACGGGAGATGATGCACGATCATCTTTAATTTTCAGTATTTTCCCAGCTACAAGCATTCCTAAATACATATCAACTTTTTTTCATTTCATGTTCTAAATGTAATTCTAATAAACCTTTTTACACTGTTAGATAATAAATCACATACATTTATTTCTTTAATTTGTTGCAAGATAAGAACCGGCACATTATTTCTTATCTTTCGACTTATGTCGGATACTATGGAAACAATTCTTTATCTAACAATGTGAAATAGTGCAGTTGACTTAGATTTGGAGCATGAAATATTAAACATGTTGGTATGCTTTTAATAATGCATGTAAATGTGAAAATACTGTTAATTAAATATGGCAGTACACAGTAGTCTTTAAGGACAACCTATGCATGCGCAGCGCATACATCTCCGCATCTACGTGCAATAAAAAAGTCTAGCGGGAGATAGGCATGTATGACTTACTGTAAAAGGTCCCCCATTAGGCATGCGCAATCCTAAATTAGTTTAGTTAAGAGTTAGCACTGTTCGACAGATCTGGAAAGAATTGGGCAGGTATAAGTGTTATTTGTTATCTTAAAAAACAGTTTAAGTAGATACTAAATTTAGCACCTCTGTCCCTTTCGCATTAGCATGCGTGCGAAAACCATAAAAACATAGCTCGATTTACTCTCACGCGACTTCACTAATGATCCTAATTAAATATTTTATACATGATTGTCTATTAGTATCTAGCTCAGCCCACCATTTACATCATATGAAAACGTTTTACAAACTTTCATGCTGTTGATAACCTCGTAAATCACAAAACGCTTTGGAATACTTTGTTCTGTGGTGATTTTAAAGTTAAACTCATACCATGCAAGGAGGTGTCACATAAATATTGGCATCATCTTCATTGTTTGTCGAAATCAAATGTGTTTGTGTGTAGCTGTGTGATAGTGATACGTGCGCCAGATGAGAGAGCGGCAAAATATTTAGAATTTTGCATATGATTCTTTGAACATTTCTTATAAAGTTGTTATATTTGATTTGATTGCTCAAATGCTAATCCTGATGTTTAATGCATTTATTTTAAACAGTTTTCTTATTCCTAATCAGTCTTGTTAAGCACATACAGTTTAAATGTTGAAAATAGAACCCATTAAAACAAAATAAATATATTTCAACAAATAGTTTACAGTAATAAATTAACTATAAACAGGATCTTAACTCCTCTTGATATCGGTTTGAATATCTACTTGGTAAATCAACGAAAGCGAAATGTAAATGAACGTAACTAGGCGATTACATGGACATCAAGGATAAAAAAATATATATGTTAATTTTATTTCAAATAATTTATTGCAATTATTAATTTACGAAAGGTAAGACAACTATTAGTTTCCGTAAATATATAACAAAACGTCAAAAAGTTAATGTTGTAGTTATTATACTGTAAACCGGGATTACTTTGACCTAATGGGGTAACTTTAACCACTCAAAATTTTGGTATTTATGTCGTTTAGTAACGAAAGTCTCAAACATTAACTACAAGGATGAAAGAAATTTTTTTAAATATTCGGCTCAGATTATTTGATTATTTACCAGAAAACCCAAAAACTAATATTTTGAGTTGTCAAAGTAACCCCGAAGATGGTCAAAGAAACCCCGTTTTACGACAGTTTGATTCTTTTCTTACAAATGAGCAGTACACCACTGCTGCAAAACACATTTTAAAATGTCCTTTCTTACGTTTAAGTTCGAAACGAAATGTTGTAAGTGACTGAGGATGTTGTAGATTCATAATAAAATGCACGCGTAATGAACATTAGTATAAAGTGTTAGATCATTTATTTAGTGTGTGAGAAGCGCAATAAATTTCATAATTTCCCGTAACTCACTGATTCTCCCGCCTTTTATCGCAGTTTTCAGCCGTCAGTCTAGTTTCGTCCTTGTCAGCCGAGCGGATCCAACACTTTGCTACATCCCCTTTATCGTCGCACTTTTTTTTTCCTTCTCTTATTCCACTTTCGTCTCATCCCTGGCTCCATCACTTGCTCCGGCCCCGTGATGCGGCGTGATATCAGCGCAAACATAACTCAACCGCATTCCCTTGTACAACCCCCACCCACCCCCTCCTGGGGTTCAAAGCTCCCTACACTACTAAGCATCAGCGCCCAAAAAATATATATATAGATATATACAACAGACCGATATCTCCAGCTGGCAAGACCTACAGTGGTTCCCTCACCCCTTCCAGCCTCACCCGACACCCTTTCTCTACCTCACCCAACACCCTTTCTGCACACCACCCAACACCCTTTCCGCACCCTCATTTCGGCGATGGGGAGAGATAACTGGACGGAAATAATGGGCTGCCACCGTTGCAAAAACACACGTGCGCGCTTGAGTGAGACGTAGTATAGCTTTTTTCGCTGGAGTATGGGGGAGAAATGCTGTAACATCCAGGCCATTGTAGATCGCGCACGTAAACAGCCCTCGTCGTCAGCAGTAATGTTCGCGATACGATATCTGCTTGGACGAAAACCGACTTTGGAAATTCCGACGTGCCTGGCGCGAGTTGAAGTATCCCTGCCGAAGTGAACTCATTTCACTATATCTGAAATATTATAACACGAAATTAATTTAGACTTAGGGACTATTTGAGTTTGTCCGTGAGTCTTCCACTATACTCTAAAATCCTTTAGCAAGCTGTCCAAGATGAAATTAAAGCATTTGGGGACGGTTTTGTGTTGGAAAATTAAATAATGAAGATAAAATTACATATCGGTCTTCAGACGTTCATTTTGGTTACTGTGAAATAAATAGGCCAACATTGTGTTAATTTGTTCAACAGATACTTTTAATTGGCATTTGGTATTAAAAACTAAAATAAGAGGAACGGATTTCCAAACTGTTCATTTTACCGTGAACGTACTCTTACACAGTTTTAAACTTACGATAGCGACATACAGAACACAATAAATTTTAGTCTCTTTCGAAACTCACGTTTCTGTCTAAGCATTATTGGTCGAAAATGTTCATCTAAATTATGATTTGTATATTTTTGCGTTGGTGGATATATTTTTAAAAAATAATTACTTAACAATAGTGATTTGTTACCATTGGTAATTTCGGTATTTTAAAAACTGTAACCAAGTTTTAACTTAGCCAGTTAAATGACACATAGGAGAGAAAATTATTTAACGTTTTTACTCTTTTTCGCTCCCTCTGGAGTAACATCAAAGCATTAAGAAATCTACGAAGTAAATGAACTAACCTAGATGACAACATTCGGTCGAAATAGGGTCGGTCTGTAAAACGGAACTGCAGGAATTGTTCAAGTATTTAACATGGAAGATAGTAAAAAGAACAAAATTTTTTCATTGCCATTAGATGCAATGGTGCTATGTATGAATTTTAAGCTGTAATTTAGCTCATAATTAAAAGAGTGGCGGTGTCTGCTCTTAACTGAGAACTATTCGCGTTGTGCACTAACCGTATACACTGTTGGCATTTTGGGAGAATTTTAGAACTTATTTGCTGTAAGTATTTGTAGTATTTCAAGTTGTTACGAGACGCCTGGGATATAAAGCTAAGCATTTACCAACATGGCGAGCAGTAAGGAACATGGAACGAGGCCAGCATGACACTTAGCAAACGCTTTAACCAACAACATTCACCGCATGGCGTAACAACAAAACACCTAGATATTGTGCAAAATGCGGACAATATGTGGCCCAGGCTAGCATTTCCCAGCTCCTCCAAATTGCAACATTTGTACATCAAAACCCAGCGCAGAAATGATGTCACAGCCAATGATAAGCAAGAACGATAACGAAATTAAGGGCGACGCGCTAATGGTCATTGGGGTGGACGACTTCGCCTTAGAGTCCGACAGCTTGGTGATCCGGGGTTGAACCTGGGTTAAGACCTATCCTTTATCCTTCTGTGTATCTTTTTATATAACTCCTCGTATTCCGTCATTTACAGCCCTTCTGACTTAAATCCTAGCACACTATTATATCACTGTAACATAGTCTACAATGTGTCCAACAATAGTATCGCCTTGAAAATATTTTTGTTCCTAAGTTATCTCATATTGTTTAGACTAACTAGAGTTTTAAGTATAACAACTTTTATTGACCTGATTTCATGCATTTTATTAGCTATGATTTACGTAAATAGCCACTATAAAGGCGAGCACTATCCGCATATCTATAACATTGTTGCAGTGATGAAATTGTGCATTCCAAAATTTGGGATATCCGAATTCGATTATCTGTCCAACCATCAAGAGGGATGGTTTCCCGTAGTTATCTAAAGTTATTAGTATGGTATACAAAGGCAATTGCTTGGATTTTGCCTCACCGCTAGCCTTAATCGTGTCACTTTCCATTTACTAGTATATCTCTACTAAGTTCCTTCATGTAGAACTTCGCAATGCGTATAAATACGATTTGCTTGCCAAGCGCTTTGGTAGTAATTTGAATAGACTAACAAACATAAAGTTTTTTCTGTATTTCATTAAATATAATTATGTAATTGTTTTTCTAACGATTATTAATTGTTTTATTTTAGTTATAGGATATTTATATTTTTGTAACTGTAGTTATTTATGTCTCACTTGAATAAAGATCTTGAGAACTAAATACTAGCCTGCACAAATGCATCTTCCGACATCGACGAATTGCAAAATTTGCTATTTCAAAATCGACCCATGACCTACGTTCATTCATTCGATCATAACGTACAATGCTTGTTATTAATACTTTGGTAGCTGGGTATTTTATGAATTCTGAAGACGACTTGGTTATACGACAAAACTTAACTTTCTATTTAAATTATTCTGTTCCTTTGGACGGTTATTTTTTAAAATCCGCTTCGTGTTCCCGCCTTCTGTCAGGTTTACAGTGTGTATTAGAGAAGGTCGAGGTGAAGGTTGGGCTGGCTGTTCGACTAGCGAGCCAAGCCTGTCGCCCATTCGTCCCGAGGAATGGATATCGTGAGGGTGAGATGAGCGTGGAGCAGTGACGGAATGCAAGGGTGAGAGAAATGGGAGTTCCCCGAGAAAATCCTCCGACCTACGGAAACGTCCGCCACGTTTCTCACATGCGAAAAATCCGGAGCAGAACGCGTCGGTAATCAAACCCGTCTCGCCTAGGTAGGAGGCGAGAGATCTGTCCCCTCGATCATCGCGACCTTTTGTGGTTATTTTGATTCGTGATTAGGTACAACTGTAAAACCACATAACTTCTTAATAATCAATGTTACAGTTACTTATTTGTAATAATGTTAGATTTTACAACATTTATCACAAATTTCATATGCTATGATGCAGGCAGACTGTTCAATAGCGATATTTCATTAACCAAATTGGTCTCTACTCAAGCAAGGTTTTTATATTTTCGAATGCGCGGTTAGTACCATTTGGCGTTAGGTCTACGAATCGAGCAGCTGCAAGAATTCGTCCTACAGCATCCATGCAAAAGACGTGCTGAACTTGTTATTTTTCTCCTTCAATTTCCCATCTCTCCTTGTCTCCATTTTTCAGCTACGGTGTCTATAACCTGCTGACTTCAACGGTGTAATGTAAAAATACGTCATGTGTTAGTATTTATATTTATTGGGTAGGAAACATTTTTAGACATGTTCGTCTTCTGTAACACTGCAAATAATTCCCTAGTAACCACCTTTGCAAGGATAAAAACTGTCGTAGAAATTTCTCAGGCAGCGAAATACTTCTTTCTGATTGTTTGGTATTCATATCGTGCTTTACATGTTTATGAAGACAAGAGGTGTGACGCAGATTAATAGAGACGCGCGTTTATCTGAACAGAAGATAGAATCACAATAAACAAGTAAAATTCGTCAGCATCTTCGACGTTAACTTATGAATTACGTTTAAGTCTTCTGATTTAGAATTTGGCGGAGTGTCACCTTAAGGGTCTCTGTAAGAGTGCACTTTCACGTTACTTTCTTACGATAAACAAATCAGTACCGATAAATTAATCCGAAAATCAAGGTTAAATAAGCACTTAAATAATTTTCCATGGTATCAGGCAACATCACCGATCCGATACGCGACCCTACATCCAAAACTCCACAAATGCCTTGGTTAGCGATCAAAATTGTACCTTGTTACAACCCAACTACTGTGATAAATATATCGTACTTATTGAATTGAATGTTTATTGTAGCATGTACAACTTCTAGTTTATTTTCGGTTTTTATTTCTAATTACCTTTCTAAATTAAAGAAAAGAACGAAAATGGAATAATATCAATTCATTGTTCTCATATAAATTTAAAAATAATATTTGCTACTTTCATCTTGAGTGTCAGTAAACATACGTGTAAGTATTTATTACAGATATCCTCTTCACTGTATGCATTTTTTTTGTTGGTTTGTCAAAAACAATACTTTACTTTAACTCCCATTGCGCATCAACACTTTTCCTTACTTCTGGCTAAGATTATTGTTTATGTTTTTGTTTCAGAGTCATTTGTATTCTGTGTCGAAGTTCTTCCAGGCGTCGTGCAACATGGCCACGGGTTCCTATTTATGCTGTTTCTACGAGTTTATTATTTTAAACATGAACGTGAGTATGTATTGCAAAACCTTTACATAGAAATATTGAAAATTGTTTGTACTATGGGCTTATTTTTTTTTCAAAACACATTTTTTTTTATTGACATAATTAAATTTTCTGAAAGTCAATAAATAACCAAAACTATCAAAAATTATGTTTAAAAAAATTGGCTACACCGTACGAACAACGTCCAACATTTCTATGCAATGGTTTCGCCTTATCTGCTGCTTTTAAGGGTTAAAAAAAAGTCTTTCTTAAATAGCAGAAATAAGCACCTGTGGCATTCATTATCTACCTTCCAGGCGTCGTGCTACCAGTCAGACAGTTTGTCTAGCTGTCTACCTTTCAGGCGTCGTAAAACAAGGGACAGAGCAGTATTGCTAGCTGCCTACCTTCCAGGCATCGTGCAACTTGTCATACAGAGTGTCAAACTATCAACCATCCAGGCTTCATGCAAAGGGTCAGAGAAGTGCGACTAGCTGTCTACTTTCCAGGTGTCGTGCAACAGGTCAGGAAGTGTGCCTATCTACCTACCTTCCAAGTGTCGTGCAACAAGTCTGAGAAGTGTGCCTAGCTGCCTACCTTCCAGGCGTCGTGCAACAAGTCAGGCCGAGTGACAAACTGTCTACCCTCCAGGCGTACTGCACCAAGTCAGACAGTTTGCATAGCTGTCTACCTTCCAGTCACAGTGCAACAGGTCAGGCAGTGTGCCTAACCAGCCGGGAAGGTTCTGAGTGAATACATACTCGCTTGGCCAAAATGAAGAAACGTAACAAATGATGAACTGACTAAAATTTGACAAACTTGCCTGCCACACAGCTGTTTAAATAAAAATTTGCTATTAAGAAATAAAGCTGTTACATAAGTCGTAAGCAAAATTTGAATGCTTTACTTTATCATTCTTTGGCATATGCAAACGCAGTCAGTTAGTTGGCGTGTAAAATTTCAGAAAGTGAGTTAAATCAAAATGTTGACTCGACAATCCCCAAAACTCAGTTAAATAAAGGAATGAAGGCATATTACATTATGTGTTGCCCAAATGTAGGAACATGTATCAGAAATAAAATTAAAAATATATAAAATTTAATTAATACACAATGTTCTGCGTGATCTATAGCAATGTACCGCTGTTCATGTGATTGACATGTATCCTCTGGTTGTATGTAGTCTGTAACTTGAATTGTGTGTTTCTATATCAACTCATGTAATTTGGCAAGTCTTATGATTATTTTTGTTTCTCACACACTTATGTTTCAACTAATGTCACAAGTAGGTTAAATTATTTGCTTGTATGATGTATTAAAACACAGTATCATTAGTTCCTGAAATTTTTCTTGTTTTGCTTGGTTTAATTGTGTATTGTAAGTTAATTAACGGTCTTTTTGAATTCGCTTTTTCAACACAAAACAAAAAACTCATCGAGAAATTACAATATAGACAAACTTAATTTTAACATTACCATAAAAATATTGTACTTTTACGCAATTTGAGTTGATAATACTAAAACTACTGTACCTTTCATTTTGTGTGCTTTGAAGTGCAAGCTTACATTTCGTATCGCAATATTTTCATGTAGTCTGGCTGTAAATTACACCTTCTAAAGCAAAAATATGCTCAAGGAGATCAATTCCCATATGTATATTTATACCGTAAATGTTTCCCAACCATTTACAGTCTTGTGTATCCGCATTTAGAATGGCCTGCTTAATAATTTGAATAATATTTAAAATTTAAACATTTTTAAACAAAGTTATCTATTTATATCCACCAAACAAACATCTGAAATATAATTAATTGATTTCTGATGTTAATTATGTGTTCTTATTCTTTATCTCAATTACATATTTTATATTTGTGATAAGTGATGATATTACTTGTTATAATAGTTAAGTGTCGGTGTAAATTAATTAGTTATGATACTACATAATTTTACTGGTGTAATGTATACTGTAATCTCATACAGAAAAGTATGTAACATTGAATACGTGGTTAAATGTAAGAAAAGGCGAAAACCATAACTAAACCTCAAATAAAGGCACAGTAATAATATAAAAGTAGGTAACGAGAAATGTAAGAGTATACCTACATAACAAACGATATTACCACGAAGTGAAGAGGGTGGGGGCTGTGAAATGATTTTTCACATATCTTAACGATCCGGTCATTTATTTCGGCGACCCCTGAACCAACCCCGCGTGTGCGGGCCATCGTCCCGGGTTTCCATACATCACGTGACCCAACCGCCATCGTGCCCTCCTCCCTCCCCCTCCCAAACCCTTTTGTCACGTCACGGCCCGAGGCTCGTGAGCACCGACGACTACCCCCGTTGACATCCTGCCTTACGGCAAAAACGTGGTGGTGTAGGGATGTGTGTGTGTGTGTGTGTGTGGCAGGGGGTGCGTGACGAGGGGAGGGATAGGCCCCGTGGAGAGGGTGGGACTTGCACGAGGGCGAAGTGACAGCTGACTGATGCGCGGGCAAATCCGGCGGAAGTTCCCCGGAGTAGCTGGGGGGGGGGGGGTATAGGCTCCGGCTCTGGGGGTGGAGAAAAAAGGGCGTGGCAGAGGAGTTCCCAGGCGATATCTAAATTGCCCCTCGCACTTCCGGAACTGTTAAAGGATCTGCAGATAAGTTTTGTGCAAAAACTATCTCCATGCGCAAAATACATCTTATTAAACGTCTTTGAAAAGTTTTGAAACATAAAAACTATTTTTTTTTCTGCGTAAGAACAATGTGATTTTCAAACAGAAGAATTTCTAAATTTGTCACCCCTTTTCACCTAATCTGATTTTTGCACCGAAATAAGAATGAAACAAATTTTGTTATTATAAAGAAATTTGGCCAAAATCAAGCTATATTTAATATATATATATATACACGTATGCACACACACACACACACACACACACACACACACACACACACACACACATATATATATATATATATATATATATATATATATATATATATATATTAAACGAATATGTATTATTGTATTATTAAGAATAAAACTTAGTTGGTCAATAATCAAGGCAGACGATCTGAAAAGCAGGAACGAGCAGCGAGAAACAACTTATACAGGAGTTTCACACTACAGTAACCTATCGAGACGTGGTGTTGTACAACCTCTATAAGCCCAGGACACAGATATTGTATTTTTTTTTTCAATAAATTTTATTTTCATGAATTATTTCGACGTTACGTGACGCAGTTGTTTGTCACTCAGGTCTAAATTCCGGGAGGTTCTGGGCTCGAATTCCGTTAAAAGCTGCGTTCAAACGTTCAATTCTGACACACAAAAACTACAAGGCAGATTGAATTAGTGCAATTTACATGTAGTCTTTAAAAGGGGTAAAATTACAGTTCGCTTTCCACTTAGGTTCCTCTACAATATCAGCTGACATATCGTCGGTAAACTGCCAAAAGTGATTGAGTCATAAATGCTATTTCGTTTAAAAACAGTATTAAATTGTAGATATTAACAAAAATGTGGTATGTTACTATACTGTGACACAACAGTACGAAACGACGAATAGATTTTAAACTTGGGCTATTGTTCGTGAACAACATATACATATTCCTACCAATTTTTATAATTTTATCTAATTTTGACATCGTCACTTTTGGCAGTAAACCGACGATATATCATCTCACTAATATCAGGTTTGGGGCACCAAATACGTTTCCGCGAAACCTTTACCCTCTGAAACTTTGTAATGTCAATAAAGATAAAGTGAATATTTTGACAATATATAATTGAGGGCACCGTCACCAATGGTTGTGCACAGGGTAAACAGATGTTTCTCATTCGATTAACCACTTACCTTACATGTCTGTAACTACCCCACAACGTCAAATTGGCAGTTTCATAAATAAGGCCCAGGCGAAGTCTCTGTTAGTGGCAGGGACAAACTTAAGACTGCTTTTCGCGTGGACAGCTATAGCTACTTATCCTTCTGCAGAATTTGTTCAACTAGCCGCTTGGACATTCTATCACTTGATGACTGAAGTACCAATCTTGTGTACAAAGGGGTTTTTCAATTAAAGTAAATATTATCAGTTACGAATAATACTCGCGAGCAAAGCCGCGGGGGACTGCTAGTTTAATATAAGAATCGTTTCTACCTTACGTCAGTTGTCAGTTGTACTTGTGATGAAGGCTGTGGTCACATTAGATACAGGCAACAAATTTATTTAAACATGTTCTGCTTTAGAAGCGGGTACCCGAGTTCCGAATGATTACAGATGGCATTTTCTTCTCGTTATAATAGTTTCATATGTACTTTAAACCGTCATATCTTCTCTGGTGCTCCTCTACTGGCTATATCGAAAAACGAGCTTGTAACAAGTATGGCTGCTTTTTAATATGACGTTTCACACTAATTAAAATCTGTGTTTTACGATAATTTGATTTTAACATAAACGGTAGCAGACATCAACACCTGCTCTGGTTAAGCTTAAAATAATAATTGTCGCAAAAAGATTTGAAACAAGTGAACATTGAGTTATTGTAATTATATTCGTTTTACACCCACAGTAGCATTACAATTAGGTGCAATAATTAAAAAAAATATATATATATATGCACACATATATACAGGATATCCACAAACAAACGAATAGTAAGGGCATACCACGCAAATACCGGGTTAAATTGGAGCGGAAAAGTTTTGTACGACATTTTACTTGTACAGTATGGCAACACTGCACGGAGAAAGTCCCATCTTACACTCCACGTTTAGGTATTACTTAATGTGTGTTACGTGTCAAGTAAACAAAGAGTAATTTTTGGCCCACTCAGAATTTGAACCTGCGCCCATAATATGCAAGCCTGAATAGTAGTGGTAAGATATCAGTGAGCGCAAGACGGGACTAATTATAGTGCTATGTTGCCACATTGTGCACGTAAAATATCATAGCGCAAAATTTTGCCACTGACATTTACGTCTTCAATTTAGCAAACGATTCGCGTGGTGAGCCAATAATGCGTTTGTTTCAAGACAGTAAGTAAATATGTATGTGTATATATGTGTGAATGTATGTTCCATATGAACTCCAATATGGCTGGAGCAATTTTGATGAAATTTTCAGGCAACCTTCAGATTATCCAGCGGGTGAACCGGTGAAGTTTCATAGCGATCATATCAACATAATTTTTTTTGCCAATTTTGTCATATTTTCCCTAAAAATAAATAAACAATTAATAATAAAATAAGTAATTAAATAGGATCGAGACTTGGAAGTGTGCGGCATGTCAATGTATAGACTTAAGTTATTGGCTGTTGGTAATTAGTGCTACCCAGGTTGCTAGTACATAGGCTATATAAACGTATCTGTGTAATTTTTACAATCTTTTTTTTTTATGTCTTTGACTGTGCATTTACTGGTTAGTCATGTCATTGGGGAAAATTTTTAAATTTTTTTCTATCGAAGCACTGTGGCTAGCTTCTTACAACGCTGCTATCGGCACTGCTTTACGTAGGCGTCGCCGCAAGAGACAGATCTGAGGAGACAACCAGCTGACCAGATAGGTGCTCTTTGCCCTAGGGCACAGACATGTCCCCGGCAGTCGCGAGAAGTCCAGGGAACACATGCGGTTTTTGCCGCGCTGCCCCTTGTCACCCCCTCCCACTTCCCCGGTGTCACCCGGAGCTTCGGCTACAGGTCCCGGAGTCGTGTTCCGGACGCTAAATCACCGGAACAGTTCTTGCTGCAGATGACGCGACTGCGGGGTTCCCCACGCCCGTGGGCTCTACCTCCCTCCCCCCTTCCTAGCGTCAGAGAGTAATGGTTCTCCAGAGAATGACAAATTCCTCCAGGCCAACGCGACTGGAACAACAGCTGGAAGTGAACCCGCTCCATCTACCCCTTCCCGTTGACCCTGCTCAACCCCCAACCTAAATTTCGGGCGTTTTACCCTTTCCCCTCTACGCCCCGTCCGACGTCCAAAAGTTCCGGTTTTTCGCACCCCTTTCTCGAGCACGGGAACAACACAAGATTTATCCCGTGGTGGAATGAGTTTTATGGGAGGGTTGTGGGTGGGGGTTGAATTCCTCTCTACGCACTTCGCGTTAATTCTTCTTCTCACCCTCCTCGGTTGTTAGGTACGACAGCACACCCCCCCAGGCGCCCGTCACAGCTTCGTCGAGGAAGACGCCAATTCCCTAGGCCGTCATTCGTCTGTCGCAGTCGCAATCCCTAGGTGCACATTATGTTAGTTGCCTTCGTGCCTTTGTCCCGGGAGAAGACCGATCAGCATGAATATCCAGCACATCGCGATCTTAAAACAGTGAAAGTCATTATCCAAGAACGTATTTTGTTCAAGTAGTTTACTATAGAGAATAATCTCATTACTTTAAACAAAATAATTGAGAAATATGTTTTCTCATAAAAAATAACAACACATCAATTTGCTAGAAATAGAAACAGTATTTTTAAGTATATTCAGAGATTTTAAATTTCATTTCATCTATTATACATTTTCTCGGTATTCATATTGTTTTAAATGCTTTTGTTTTGTGAAGGCTATATAGTTAAATTCCCATATCACTTTATGGTAAGAGATAATATACTATAAAACTCCGATATCTAAAACGTTGAACACGCACTTACATTTAATTTTAAAAGGACATATTTAATGCACAAACGTTTGGTCGTTCCGAACATATTTGTCAGCAAGTGACGGATTATAGGCTGATAACCAGTAATGAAGACATATTTTGATCGTCTTTTGAAAGTAGCGGTTAGGGATACACACAGTATGATAGCATCAGTTCCACAGTTCACGATTTACAGATGTCTCCAAGTATCATGTTTGAAAAAGTTGACACTCTAAACACATGTGTTACAACATACAATAGCTTGTTTTCGTATATCATTCTCTGAATATTTCTTAGCTGTGTATTCCATACACAAAAAGATTCACTGACTGGCTTACTGGTCGTCATATAAAACCATAACCCACACTATTGACCTATAAACGTGACATTTTGAGGGTGGGTTTCCCTTAGGACGTAGATGAGCATAACACATTTTTCTTAATACGACCACTATGGGGGTAAAAAGGAGTAAAATGTTTTTCTAAAGTTTTTATTTTTAATAGCTCGAATCTAGCAGTTTATCACTGTGCTTTCGCTCCAATGAAACAACATTTCAAGATATGTTTTTTAAAATTAGGTGCCGTAGGTAGTGAAAGTACGTAAGATGTATTTTCGATTATTTTCTCCACAGCTGTCAAACCATTAGAGATACAGGAGTGCTCGTTGTTTCAGGATAACGTTTACTCATTTACTTTAAAATATTTGTAAACATATTTCCCATTTAAGAGATACATGAAGGTTGAATTGTGTTTTAGATTTAATACCTATATGCATCTACTTTATTAGTGTGATTGCGTTTTGCTTCGAGAAAATCTCAAAATAGTAACCTTCTGACTTGCATTCGTTAATTTGAAGAGACTTCATGATATTACAGTTTTTAATGTAACGAAGAAGTTACCAGAAATTAAGGTCCACAACTCGAATAGAGCTCGGAACAAAATGGAAGAATAAAGGTTTATCTGCAAAATAGCTTTAAGTAATAAAGGTTAATTACTAAGTTACACGAATGTCTATGGTTCTGCAGACTGTACTATATACAAACTAAACGTTTGCTGATTTATGTGTTGACAGTCATTGTGATAATTATTATGGTTATGTAAACTTTCGAAGTCGGACATATAAACCAAAAACGGCAAATCATACATCATTTGTATGGGATTTTCACTACACTTCGGTCTTTTTTACTTCCACTAAAAATAAGCAAAAAAATTTTCATTTAGACAAAATTCTTGACACATGACTGTTCTTTTTGCCGTGTATGATGACTGCAGACAGCTTGCAGACTGTACGACTAGGTTTCTTTTTTTTTTTTTTTTTTTTTTTTGGCCCAAGGAAGAGTTCTACTTCTTATACATAAAAACTTGCAGAAAATTTAGCTTGCCAACCTTTTTTTGTGATAATCTGTATACATGTTTGGATACTGGTGTGACGGTCTAGGAACGGTTTTAGCCTCTCCTCTTTATGACTTCAGACTACGAATGTACTGTCAACAACATATCTGCACCAGAAAGTAGACATGGGATTGACTTTACATTGTCTCTCAGTCATGGCATTACAATTTGGCATAGGATACAAGAATCTTATTACAACAAGATAAATAATTACAGATTATTATTAGAAATTTAACAGCATTACTAAAATTAAAATAATTTCGCTTACGGGAAATCAGAATTCTCTCTCATAAACTGTGTTACTGCCAAATTGAAAATATTTTGACAATATTATTTACAATTTTAAACCTAGTAACCTACATATTTATTTTCCTTTCATTTAACATAGTATTATTTGAAGGGGTCGTATTTAGAGAAGAACCTACCAACTAAATATCTGGTGCGGATGTGATCAGGGTTCATGGAGAGGAAAGGCTAAAATTAGTTCCGAGATCCTTCAAGTATACAGTTCCCAAAGGAAATATAAAATGATGTCACGCTATCTTTTCCAGATGTCTTGATGAGTAAGAAGCAGTACTCTCCTTGAGCCACGAAGTCTACAGAAAACCTGCGCTTACTGATAAATACCTGCAAGAGGACACACAATCATCCATTGCGAAAAGAACACACATACACTTGTGAACAGTGCAAGGAACATTGCAAAGAACAACTATTGAAGATTAAAACATCCCAGTACATATAGGCCTATAGGAGTCAATGCCTATCCACGTCTTGAAATCCAGCAGTGTGTTAAAAGACGGCACAGAAAAAAAAAGAAAAAGAACATTTGAAAATCAGAGCAGTGTTGCTTTATGTAAAAGTCCTACTGATAGACTTGCTCGCTTTCTTAAGAAGCACGATAAACATACGGTCTGGAAACATGTTAAAAGCAAAGAATGAATCCTTTGTTCTACAAAGTATCAAACACCAGCGGAATAGTCTTCAGTGATATTAAATGTTTCTTGGTCTTGGGTAAAATTGCACTGAAAAAAAAAAATACGTATTAGTTACCACAAAAAATTTTGTCATAACGGACCTTACCAAAATTTTGTAGTGACCACAAAAATTTTTGCTGCACCCAATAAAGTTTTGCTGACTGCAAAAAAGTTGTAACCACTACAAAATTATTTTGTGAGGACCATATTTACAAAACATTTAATCGCCAGCACAAAACCCTTTTTTTTTTATGTGTACTTTAACTAAACAGAAATTAAAATTACTACTAAAATTAAAAAAATAACACATTATTGTTTATAAATATGAAAAGTAGCAGTTTGCAGTATCAGAACATTCAATGAAAACCAAACTCAGCATCTGATTCGACAGATTGTATAAAATAACCAACACTCATAAATACTGTCTTTGAACAGTGAGGCATACAATACAGATAATTAAATTTCCCAACAATAATATGTAGTGGGCGTACTGGCCCTTAAAGAGTGATTAAATGTAATATTCAACGTGTTAGAATAGTAATAGAGAGACCCAAATATACTTCATAGTCATTAGAATCATGTGTTATATCTTACTCAATAGCAATAAATAGTTTCATGTAATTTATATGAAATTTAGTCTGGCATACCGGCCAGAGGCGAAGGGTTTGATGTGAGTTTTTTTAATAGTGTCACGGCTATTTAGCCCTTCACTCCGAGGTAAAGAGAAAGTTGTAAACATGAGAAGAGTTGGCCCGAGACCTTGAATTGGTGAGGGAAACCGAACTCAGGGGGCGAAAAGTAGGTCAGTGCAGAGGCTTGGCTTCGCCGACCACCTGCAGTGAAATTTAATACTAACTTTAATATTAGTCATTATAAAGAGCCAAGATTTGGTATATAAGTTCGAGCATATACAAATGTTAACTTGCGTTAAGTTTGAAGAGAGATATTAAACCGATATGGAAGATACACCTGGTTTTGTTTTGTCAGTCGTCCACGTAGCCTGCGATTGGTTGGGAGTAAAGTGCCGCGAACGCGTCGGTTAGGGAGCTTGAAAGTGGGACTATTGCAGTGGACGCTACGACGTGTGGTCGTGTCCCTTAGCCGCGGGTATTCGCGGGAGTCTACATTTGATTAAGATTTGCTGGCTTTGCGGTCGCCACAAAGGTATTGATGTACCCACGGTGGCGGCGATCGCAGGCGTGGTTGGCCGCGAAATTCGGGTGCGTCTATAGTAAGACATTTTATTTCCCGTCACCAATGGTGATCTCTCTTGGACTGATAGACTAAATTCGGGAATTGTTATCTGGAAACTTACGTATTTAAAGAAACTAAAAAATTATTAATAGTAATTCAAAAGATTTCCTAAAAAAAGGCAACTATAACTTTTGCCGAAACGTCAAAATACAAGAAAGTACTGACGTGACTGAGTACTAAAAACCAAGCGTTTGCAACGTTTATGAAATGCGAATAGATATTCATAATTCACTAAGAAAGTCGTGACATTCATTTTCTGAACGAACGACTTTTAGTGCGATTTAATTTGTATTAAAAATAATAGCATTCGGATTTTCACTCGTTACGACGCAAAGACTGCAGAAAATAAAAATTTTTAATGCATAGAAATGTCACTGAAGATAATGACTATAACTTGCACGTAACTATGAATAGGTTATTAATGCTTGTGTGACTTACGGCATGAAGTTAAAAAGGTTTATAGATTTAATTTTATCCGCAGTCTGTAAGTACCGGAAATGTAGGTATGGTTTTTAAAAATGTGTCAAAAACAGCAAACGACCTCGTCCAAGACCTAGAGCTGAAGTGCTGACAGACAATATGAATAGAGAAAATACAGTAATTTTTAAGAAATTGTTGGAGCAGCGACAAAATAAAGCCAGGAGAAACAGGAGGTGCCCGAGAAAAATAATATCCACAATTGTACTAAAGAGTATTAAAAATTTCATTCAAAGCTACCACTACTACCACTACTACCACTACCACATCTACCACTACTACCACTACTACCACACCCACAACTATACTACTACTATTGCTACTACTATTGATACTACTATATTACTACTACTGCTACTACTATATCACTACTACTGCTACCATTACTATACCACTATACTACTAGTACTTTACTACTACTGTACTACTATACCACTACTATACTGTTACTTTATTATTAATATACTACTAATATACTACTACTATGCTATTTTACTACTTATTTAATACTACCACTATATTACTATGTAAAACCTCTACTTTACTACTTTTCATATGCTACTTCTTTACTGCTTCTTCTTTTACTACAACACTACTATCACACTATTGCCACTATACTACTTATATGCAACTACTATACTACTACCACACCACTACTACTATATTACTACTGTACTACTATAATACTACTACAATATTAACACTACTACAAAACCATTATAACTATACTACTACTGTACTACTATACTACTATAAAACTATTACTACTATACTACTACAATAATTCTACTATACTAGTTCAACTACCATACTAATACTACTACTACTATACTACAAATAATATACAAATATACTACTTCTACCACTACTGTTTCTGCTACTATACTACTACTATACTACAATACTGCTACTATAATAATACCATTGTACTATTACTATACTGCTACTATATTTTTATAGAGGTTGTAAAATCTTCAAAAGACACCAACTAGATACTAGCGATCCACTTTTCTTCAGAATCGCAACATCTGCTAGACAACCGTATCTGGACTTTGTGGCCCTCTGAGTATGTCCCAGGCCACATTTCTCTCGCCCGTCCAATGCTCACACTTAAAGAAGGTATGTTCAGCTTATTCCATCTCTTCCTGGCAGTATACACAACTACTACTATACTACTGTACCACCATTATTCTACTACTAGTGTACTGCTATTATACTATTACTATACCACTAATACTATATCACTACACCACTTCTATTATACTAATATTATATATGTACTATACAACTACCATACTACTACTGTACTACTAAATTTCTACTACTACAACGTGAGACTAGCTCTTGTAAGATCACGCAAACCATTCTGACTCATTTTCGTGTTCTTTCTGATCTTCCACGCAAGTCTCACATTTTTCTCCGTGGATTTTGTTTTCTGCTTTGGTCGATGTTTTCCGTGAATTTTGGAATTACGTTCTCTTACATCACCTTCCTCTTGTTTATCTTGTTTTAGTACATATTTCTGTCTTTATTTCTATTGTATGGAACTGTGCCTTCCCCACGAAAATTTGTACTTGTGTGATGCTGTGTTGACTTGATCGATTGTATGTATTTCAGGTTTTGTTCGTCAGTCTTGTTGGTTGTATTCTGCCGACTTGCCCATTGAATTTTAACTTGTTTTCTGATGTCCGCTTCTAGGTTGGACATTTATGTGGTTTATCTATACTGCAATCTGTGACTTTATTTGGTTAGTTTGGATAAAGAATGTTTTCATGATTTTGCGTTCTTCTTTCAATATTTGGTCCACAGCACTTCTGTACGAAGTGTTAGTGTCTTGCTTGCAGTTTTTGTGGTTTGGTTACTGTATTGTAGTATCTGATATTTGTGTGTGTGTACATGCATATCTTGTTGTAGATGTCGTGTGTCTTGCAGTACTCCCACTTCAGTTTCTGTGTAGTATGCCCACTTAATTGTCTATAGTCGAGTCTTCTGTGCTATCTTACATCCTCCTGTGGATTAAACATTTCGTCTAAGCATCTTAAGTGTGTAATTTGGTTCATCCTGCCATGTTATGTGTTTCATTCTTGGATGTTCAATTTTGAGGATAAGAATTCAGTATTTTGGAAAGAAATATGCAGGCCAACTTTTTATTCACACACTTTGAGTATTTGTCATTACTTTATTGCCATACTGTAATTATCTGTGAATATGTCTGGTCGTCTGCGAATACTAAGCACGAAATTTCTATGTTGCCTTTTGATTGTCCGAGTTGTGTTGGTTTCCAGTGTTCTTGATTTTTCAGTTATTTTTCTATAGCATTAATTACTTGTCCAGGACTAGTTTAAAAGGTAGAGGAATGTTTCATCGACTTTTTGTACCCCGGTGTTGACCAAGAACGGTTCAGAAAATTCGCCTATGATTTTCAGATTAGATCTTGTGTCAAACAGCGTGTACTACATCAGACTTGGTGATTTGAATGAAGTCTTTGTTCCTTTAAGATGTTAAACACAGTTTGTCGGTTGCTACAGTCATATGTCTTCTTGAAGTTTAGGAGTGTGCATGTCATTAGAGAGTTCCTGATGACTTTTATCTTCAGTATTGTTTTCAGGTTAAATATTTGTTCTGTTCTGCCAATGAACGACTATGGCGGTGTGTGTATGTATATATAGGCTGCCATATTGTTATATTATCCTAACTTGAAGTATTTATATATCGTAAGAATACCAAAAAGGTTCATATTAATGTTTTTTATAATTATACAAGTTATAAAACCTTCATGTTATGATATAATAAAATAGTTGTAGTATATTATCGGATAAAATTTCTTCATTACTATCTGTCATAAATTTCATGCAAGCTTTCAATGTATTTATATCTAATTAATTATCATGCTTGTAATGTGACGACCGCAGGAGATAATAAACCGTATGCTTGTAAGTTTTTTATTGCTTGCATCAAAAATATTTATAGGTATTAAAAATTTCATGTGTATATAGTAAATTGTGTTTTGGATGCACAACCCTCTATACTTTACCTTGTGTCGTATATTCATGCATTTATTCAAATTAAATGATTAAATGTAAGTAGATTTATCGGTTTCCAACGTAGTGAATATTTATTACAATTAAATGAGTTTGTGGTTTATTTAAAAGTACAGCCAATTAATTTTATATGCTATCAATGTTTGATAGACGATGAATTTAGCTTCATCAATGCGGTTGTTATTTTATTTATATGCGTTATATTTTTCAAGCATTTTTATACTTAGTCGGCGTATTATTTTGAGTAATCATATGATTCGTGTGTCAGTAAATACCTGGCTACATTCTAACTTGAAAACAACCGACACCCTATTAAAATATGTCATGCATATCACGTACTTTTTATAGTTTTCTCGCATTAGAATTTATTATGCTGACAAGCTACAATTGTTAAGTCATCGTTTTAGTCATCTCGTGAAACCGTAAGTTGTCAAAATAGTGAATTTCTTGTAGGGCCTACATATTATAGCGTACGCTTCGTGCAAGAAAAACCATGTTTGTAAGTCGTTATTGAATTAAGGATCGTTTAGTAAAGAAAGAAAATGTTTTACAAACGATGGTAAGCAGAGGTGACTAAAGCGTGCAAAATCATTAATAACTGGTGTGTTATACGGCACGTATTTAAATTTTAAGAGTATAATTCTTTGTTTTTGTTGTTGAATACTTCTCACTTCCCTCCCATCTTACTTTTGAAAGAGCCGGAAATGTCAATGATACAAATTATACCAGCAAGCAATATATTATTTTACATCCAACTCTGTACATTTACCACAAATGTAGTAAGTAGTGAATTAAATATTTTCCATGCGATTTATTGAAGTTTTATCTTCAGTTTCCTTTGGCAGCAAACTAATATTAACACACAAAAAATAATATTTTTTGTAGCTCCTTACAAATAATTTTACATGGTACAAGCCAGAATAATAAAGTATATGACACTGTAAATGTATGTTTTCGTTTCCCTTCAAGTTGATGAAGCATAGCCTTTGAATTTTTAAGTTTATTTCGTTCGCGTATTACTATTTCCGTCGCAGTATTGTATGCGGTAACTAGCTCATTAGTAATTTAAGTAATGAAGCTTATTGGCCTAAAGTTCTAATTTTTATAACCTGACCCCTAGGCATGTTTATATTACGTAGTAGATGTTTTCAAATTATGAAAAATTAAATTTGCTTCAATTTTTCCATAAATTATATAAAATTATACATTTAAATTTGCCATTTATGAATGTGTTCGTTTACCAAGGATTTCATACAAGTTTTAAATTCTTTTATATATTCCAGAATTAACAATGATGAATTAGAGTGGTTGGATGGCAGTATTTGCATGATACATAAATAAGTAAGGGAAGAAATATTCTTATTTGACCTGAGTTCCCAGGGCAGTTTATACGACCTCAGCGGATGTTTATTTTTTTTTTCTTCGAACGAATTATCGTGTTACGTAAGAGTATCGAATTGACACTGTGTGGCCCTTATGCTAGAATTCACATTTTCAGCTTATAGTACCCTTACCATCACCATGGAGGTTTCTTGTGGACTGGCACGTGCACATCATCTTGTGATATGGAATTATAATAATGTCTGGAGTGCCAACAAATTTCAAAAGACCACTTATTTAGGTTTCCATTATTTGTGTATTTAACTAGTCAATGTATTTCAAAGAATTGTTGTATTGTTCGTGCTACTGTAAAATGTGTAAAGTAAAGTTTCAACGAGGCCAAAATGTAAGTACAAAGACGTGTTTATAATAAAAATATTTTTGTTAATTAATTATATGAACTAACGCAAACGCTCAAAAATGTGTTAGGAAAGTATCTGAACCTAATGTTTTTGATAGTTATATACTGACGCTAGTTTTTACTGTTCTGTTGTATATTCTCTCATATTAACTACTGGTTTTTTAATGTTCGCATTTTAAAACCTTGACAACAAGTAAACGCACAAGTATCGTACCGTACTTTGCGATGATAGGGGATACACTCCGTTTCTCAAGATGTTAGATTTTAGGCCTCTTGATTAACAATTAAGGAATTATATGTGAGCATAAAACCATATGTTTAATCCACCCATGTCAGTTTTGTTATTTATTTTGTAAATTTCTAAAAATATACATTTTAAGTGTCTCACTGTCATCCTCAGCTATCACAAGGCAATACCTGGTTTACGATATATGCATATTCAGGATTCCGTTACCATCGTAAAACAGCCAATGACAAATACCTATGCACCTAAGAGGTAAGTTACGTGAAAGTAGTCTCTGCAAATATGCTGTCGATTACTCTACTCTCCACACTTATTTTCTTTTATTTAAACAACTTAAAAATATTATGTAGGTTAATGTTCTGTCCATCACATGTATTGACAATTAAAACCAAATGTTTGTATTAATGGAATAGCAAAGTAATAAATGTCAACAATTAGTCGTATTATGAAAATTTGTTTTAAAATTAATGAAATGTTTGTACTGACATAAAGCATGTGTATTTGTGTTTCATAGTTTATCACGTAGTGTTTTTTATCGCGAAAATATTTAGTACGGGACTGAAAGTTAATAATAAAACATTTGAAAATGAAATAGAAACTAGGTTAATACTGATAGTATGACAGAAATACTCTTACACAAACCAAATAAATCAAAACTTGAAAATTAACTGCAACAAATATTCTTATTGATGTGGGCACGTATATGGCTGTTCCAAAAGAAATGCCCGATTCTCAAATTAGACCACATTAAAGTTACGTTTTTGTACTGATTCATAGTTTTGTGGATTTGGTCTTGTTGTTTTTCCTTACTTTGTTTTAATTTCGCTAATATTTAACTCCATAATACTTCAGTCCCCCTACACATTTACAGGTCAAAAATATTAAGTTAATATTATTTATATTTCAACGGATCTTTTTATTACCATTTGATCATTACTTAATTTAAGTGTTATTTGCAATTTTTTTAAACTTGAATATTTAAAAAATAATTTTGACGGTCAAATAAAGTTATATTTCTGTTTTATACATGTTTTAAGTAGTGCAGTATTTCTAGTCATATAAATGAAATCATTGAAATCTCTCCCTTCTATCTGGGAGCTACAATGCTACAAACGGATACACAAACATAGTCTCGCATATTGGTCTGTGAATAAAAATAAGGTAGCAAGGAGTCGCAACAGCCTAAGCTGAATTTAAAGATCAAGACTGCGAAGTTTTTTTCGCTACATATGGAAATGCCCAACGACGATAACTGTTTTATCCCAGTGTTATCCTGACTTGTAGGACATGATACAGCGATCAAAACTATGTTGCGAGCGTGTGATATTATCGGCGATGCATCAGGAACCCTCCGAGCGAACTCTTTCACGTGCTATCAACGACGCGAAGAGGGGAAAGGGGCCGTGTGAACTTTACAGTTTAGTTTAGTCAAACTCTCTCGTTTACAGCGATTCTCTTTTCGTAGAACGCCTCCACCTACCTTCCCCTCGTCCTACCACAGCCGCCCCACCATGCGACGAACGGTAAAGCCGCTTAAGCGATTACAACTGGTATTTTCACGCACAGTCTGGCTTCCAGAGTCTTCCCATTTAAACAGCGCCGATGTATGTGTGCTTGTGCGCATGTTGAGAGAGGCGGTGAGAGTGGGGTTTAGGAGGGGTGACCGATACAATAAAGGCTGTGAAAACCACAAAGCATAGGCTATCATCTGCGAAAGAAAATATTAATGGTTTAACAATCACGCACAGAGCTAAGAACTTATTATGTTATGTATATTTTTATGCATACACTAGCAGTGCACCCGCGGCTTTGCTCGCGTGTATTACTCAGAGCAGATACCTCTTTGTACACCAGATAGGTAGTTAAGTCATCAAGGGTTACAATGACAAATCTGCTAGTTGAGTTAACTCTGCAGCAGGATAAGTAGCTATAGCTGTCCACGCGAAAAGCAGTCTTAAGTTTGTCCTTGTCACTAACAGCGACTTCGCACGGGCCTTATTTATAGTCACAGCAAAGTTGTTATTGATTACAGACTGTTTAATGTAAGAGGCTAATCGTATGAAATACGTAGTTTACGTGGGCTGATGCAGACGAGGAACTTCAGTAGATAGTGGACTGCATAATCCTTTTCATCACTTTTGAACTTCATTCAAATTGCACTAATTTCGTCTTCCTTACAGTTTTTGTGTGTCAGACTTGCACAGTATTTAAATGAATTAGAACCCAGAGCCTCCCGTCATTGGATCGGAGCTACAAACAAATCCGTCACGTAACGTCGAAATTGTTCACGAACACAAAATTTAAAAATAACATATTAATTTCCTGGGCTCATTGAGGTCGTAAACGCGTCTCGATAGAACTGTAGAATAAAACTCCGGTATGATGTATTTCTTTCTTGTCGTCGTTGCTTTACCGGGTATCGTCTGCCTTGAAAGTTCACAAATTAAGAATTACTCTTAATTGTCTTATAAAACAAGAAATTTGCATTACTTTTTTTAGGTCACGTTCTGATGCGAAAACCACGAAAGAATCATCTGCTCATAGGAAATAAATTATATACTATTTCACCACTTTAGGTGCCGTATTTCGAAAAAATATTAATTACAAACCTTAAGGGCGTTGGGCCCGTAAAATTTAAGTTTTTTTTATTTGTGCCAAACACTGTTCAACTTTTACACACCATATAACAAGTGATTTCCCAATATAATAAAAAATGTAGGTCCCATAGTTTTAGCATATTTACATATCAAAGTTACAAAATGTCAGTTGCGGAGTAGCCAAAATAAATAAAAAATAATTAACTTACAGAAACAAGATAGGCCTAATTCATATTGTTACAAAACGATATGAGCTATTTCAAGACTTTGAATTATGGTTAATACTGAAAATTTTAAAACCAACGTTTGTCAAACCTGTCATAAAATGCATGGATACGCAGGTGACGGTTATGACAATGAGGAGGAAAGAGTAGTGTAAACTAAGGAAAGGAATGATTTTTTCTAATAATTGGGAATAAACGGAAGAAAAATTGTCACCTTCAACGAGATTTGATATTGAATGTGAATTTAATCAATCAAATATGATGAATACTGTTATTAAATTCACTGCGATGGCCTTGAAAAGCCTCAAAAATGGAAATATCAAATTATATATGACATAAAAATATTCCTTCGAAAAGTAAGAATAATTGCAATATTTTTTTCCGTAGGACTACAACGACGCTAGCTGATTGCAGTTCAGAAAGCTGAGCTGTCGTCCAGATTGGATTCCACGACGCCCGGGGAAGATGTTTCGATACCCAGATCGGAATCGTCGTCTCTAGAGGTCCGAGGAGACGTCTGGAGCGGAGGTCGTCGTCCATCTTGGTTCTATAGCCTAGTGAGAGCTACTCTTACTAAGCTGTTCCTGGTCACCTTCCAGACCCCGTTCCCATGTCGGGAGACACTTGTTAACAAGAAAGCTATCAGTAAGGTCAACTGAACGGACTTCAAAGAGGTGTACACCCCAGCAACTCACGTTAAATTCTGCTCACCGATATCGAGTATTTAGTGATTAGTGCAAAAAACCCATAGTAGAACCCTGAAGATCTGAAGAGTCCATCATTGGTATTTGCAAGATGTCAAAAATAAATCTGCGAGGTAGTTATATTTTTCAGTCAAAATAACTACAAAAATTACACTTATGGCATATCTCGGAGCTTCTTATTACATCCAAGCAAATCTACATTTAATGTACGGAGGTTACACGGGAAAAAATATTTTGTGGCAACTACAAAAGATGCGGATATTTACCCTTCGATATTTATTTTGTGGTCACCACAAACACATTTTGTTGACACCGCTAAAATATTGTGGCCACCACAAAATATTATTGTGGTTACTACCAAATAATTTCGCAGGGATGACTTCCTACAACATTTTTCTTTCAGTGATACTTATCCAACAAGAACAACTGAAGTATCGAATAGCGCGAGTGGCCGACAGCCAAACTACAAAGTACATAGTTGCTTTCTTCGTAAACAGGTGTTGAATTTTGTACAAGATCAATATTTTAGACGTTATTCATATAGAGATTGCCGTTGTTTTGTACGATGTAACACAATTTAATGGCTGAGAGGAAAAAGAAAATCATTCCACATTTTACCGAAAAATGAACTTACCCATTGAGAAAAAGTGTGAGAGAGTGACAGATTTTGGTCAGTGCTTAAGGGCGCCGCCTACCTGTGCGTCAGAGGTTCACAAATGACGGAGACACAAGGGCGACCTATCAGATGCGGTTTCGCTACAATTGATCCAAGCGCTGAACTAGCGTTCAAGCTTCCCGCCAAACGGTTTGTACTATGCGACTTTAAGCGGTGACAGTTGAATTTTACTGGTAGAAAGTCTGTAGCAATGTACAGTGCAGGTCACAACCTGAGTTACACACACATCCGGTTAGTACATTTTGAAGTACGGCAGTCTGAAAAGGCCGTTTTGAGCTATATTGGAGGGCTTAGAAACAGTGATTTTGATGAGCATAGTGCCAACAATGAGGTTCCGACTTTATCTTAAGTATGTTTTCTTTTCGTACTTTGACACAGTGGGCATGCGTGGAAAAGTTTCGTAGAAAAAACCTGTTCACTAACACACTACAACGCATTTGAAGCGTGAGGTAGGCGGCCTCCTTAACATAGAGTTCTTCAGCGCTGGTGAGTGTAACATGATGTGAGTATGGAGCAGCGCCAGATTGAAGATGCGGGGGAAGCTCTTATGAACAAATGCACAATGGTACGTTTTCCCATTTAAACTATAGTTTAGAAGCAAATAAGCTTTTCCCATTTTCCCGAAAGTTGGCCAAAGTGGAATCTCTCTATACCTTCTTCATCTCACCCATCCAATTGCAGTTTATGTTTGTCACTTAAGTAGGCCTACCTAACAAAACTGTATAATGTGTATTGAAAAAAACTCGCTCGGATGGCTTTGATGTAGCCAAAACAGCATTTATTTTCCCGTAAATATTAGTGGACGCGTAAAATAAAACATTTTGATTGATTCTCCATGAGCCCAAAAATCGTAGTAACTGTTATGAGTAATCACATTTCACCATCCAATAGCTGAATATTATCACCAGTAGTGTGCTCGATATATTTTTTAATGTTGACGTCATTTGACTTCGTCATCCCAGCAATTCAGCAGAAACACAACAAAACACTCCGCGTAAGTGTTAGTATTCACATATTGAGGTTCGTGTTTCGTTAGCACTTGGCGAATATCACAAAGTTCGGAAAGAGTTCGCATTCAGGGTACTGGGAGCAAATTACTGTGTACAGATGTTCAACAAAGTTATATATCCAACGAAATTTATCACCTTACCCTCGTAACAACTTCTACGTCATCTGCCTTTTCACGAGCCTGTAAGCGTAGAAAGAAAATAAACTGAAATGACAACATGTTATGTCATGCAAATAAACAGATGTTAAATCAGTACGTGTTACTTTTACGAACATAAAATAGGCGAAACGATTTAGTGGTATCTCAGTGGTCTCGCATTAAAGTAAATGCGGGTACGTTTCCTAGTACATACTTCTATGTGTTTATTATGGTTTTCGTAAATCTCTGAGTTGGTTTTTCGTAATGTAGGCCATGGTTGCACTATTTGACTATCCTGACATAATTTGTTTCCGTCCTAGAATATTTTACTATCAACTAAATTTTAAGACTTCACTACCAAAGTTTAAATGTGGCAAGAAATACATTTTTCTCATTTATATTAGTTTAGAAATAACATAGACGAAGTAAAATTAATTTTCTCCAAAATTCTCAGTTAATTCTTGCACAAAAAAAAATCAAGGATATAGTCTTATATTTTAAAATATGTATATGAATGGAGTATTAAGATACGAAATATTAACTAACGTTTGTTCGAACTTCTTAGTATGATAGAATTCCTCTGTAACTTTTACGTCAAAAATTACTTGATTCAAAAATAGGTTAGCACATTTTTTTCCGTGGAATTATTTCCATTAAAACGTTTCCTAATAAGTATCTTCGTGACTGCAAAATTAGTAGCTATACCCATGAATAGGGAAATGTACTTTACGGTTAGGGTCTATAAAGACAAAATAATTTTTACAAAATTAAAGAATAATAATTATTCCAGAACGCCATTTTATTTGTTGTGTTGCAATGTGAATGGCGCCTAGGTGATTCGACTCATAGTTATTTGTCACAGGTTCTTAACAAGAAAGGTCACTCGATAATTGCGAACTGGTGGTCAACGTTGCGAAGATTTCATGAGAAGTCAAGACTTGCAATGTTTATAGCAATCGTATGTAATTGAACGACAAAATTATTTTCTGTTTTAATCTAAATATTTCAAGAAATAAATGTGCTAATACCAAAATCTTTGAAATACTTATTTACCAATATTGTGAACAAAACTTCTGGCTGAGTAAAGTGTTACTGGTGAAATGTTTACTAAAAATAATTTACGTACTTTTGATTTTAAGTGAGAAGATAATGTATGAATTTAATGAAAAGTGCACTATTAGAAAATTTGCTAATGATCATTTATGTAGAATAATTATTTAATTTTCTCGTACATACTTAGAAAAACCTGTAGAGTCCAATAAACATTTTTAAGTATGTCTTTAATGAAAGTACTGTATGGCGCCTTCGGTACCTATACGTGAATCTGACTCATTCAAAGTGATTCCATAAATAGTTTAGTCACGAAAGTTCAATTAAATAGTATGTAATTAAGTAGGCTATTGGAAGCAACGAATTCATTGTAGCACTACATGTAACATACATATAATTTAACCTACCCTTAGTTGGTACAGTTTTCTTTACAATATTTCTAGAAACCTTAGGTCTACACTGTTAGTGACCTTTTGATGGCTTATTTAAAATAGGTATAATGGTATATTATTTTTTTCACTGTAGTCGAAAAATTGGAGGTTAATTTCTGTATTTGGTTTCAATTTATTTATTAATCCTGCAAACAGTAAGCTCAATAAAGTAACAAAATAACTCGGAAGTATTTAGCCTACATATAAGTAGTATATATAAATATAAATGTTATTCATACGGTGACGTACTTCGCCTGACGTACTGTTTGAACCCGATCACAGAAAAAGCTGCTAAAAAACGTGCAAATAATGAAATTACTGTTTCTAAGCAGATCACTTTGGGCATTTAACACGTCTTACTTGTTTTTCTTCCATAAAGTTAAAGTTTCCTTGATTATAAAGTGTGGCTTGATTTCTCGTTGTTCATAAAAGACGGAACCCGTGATTTTTACAGAAATGGAGAGGAAGGAAAGCGGTTATGGCCTATATTAAATAACCATTCAAATATTCGCCTGGAATGATCACAGAAAACATTTGAATGCCGCGTTCAGGACGGCAGGACAATGATGTAAACCCTGTGTCTTTGAGCATCCTCTGTATCTGTAAGATCTCTCTGACACAAGGCAGATTTCACACCACAGTTGTTAACATCAAAGCCCACAGAAAAAAAAAGACCTGAGGGTTGACCAATCCTGTAGTTGACATGCCGGGAAAAAAGAAAAATAATAATGAAAGTGTTTCCATCCATCCATCGGACGGCGGCGCATCAGTTTCCGATAGGATGGGTGTCAGCAGCACAATCCAATACTCCGGCATGCGACTGGCATGTGCCAGTAACCCGTCCCGCTGTCCCGGATCCAGCCGGGCGATAATTAATTCGGCGTGGCCGCTGCGGATTTCGATAAACCCCGCTCCTCACTCCTAAACCAAACCCGCCTGGAGGGGTAAAGGGGGTGGGTTCGGAATTTTCGCGCGGGGGTCCTCGTGGGTCCCTGCCTCCCGTGAATCTGATTGGTGAAAGAGGATGGAGGAGGCTGTCCCGAAGGTCATATGATCGATAGCCGTGGCTCGTGTCTCCTACCTTCAAACGCAGGTGCCATCAGCTGAAAAATTTACAATCGTGCCGGCACTTGGTGTGTTTTTGCACTCGTATTCAATATCCACACATTTGCTACAAGCAAGCTATACGTGTAAAATGGGCTTGCTAACATCTGGGAAAAACAGTACAACAAATTACTCACAAGAACTGAAACATACTTTCAAATGACATGTTTAATTATCCGTTTGGTTACGTAACCCTCTTAAGTTTACTAAATTTGTGTCTTGTTCAGTTACTAACCATGAAGTTTTTTTTTTTTGCAAGACACGCAAAGTGCGAACGTTCCTTTATTGCTTAAAAAGCTACAATGGATAAATGTATTTAAATAACGATTGAAAACTGTATCTAGGTAGTAAAAATAACTTGGATTGCCTAGTATTTTATCGTAATAGCCAAATATATATACTATGTAAATCACTCTACTCGAGACGAAAATCTCCTGAATTACTGTATTTAAGTTCGTGGGTAACTCGAACGCGTTCAATTTAATAAAATCAATCTTGTTTAGTCATCGCAGAGGAAAAAAATTAAGGCAAAATTTTGTGTGGGAAGGTAACGAAGTTAGTTTTTCTTATAATGGGATGATCGAGGTTATCTGATAACATTTCAAAACGCGTGGACTACCAATAACCCAAGGTAATTCGAAATGTAGAATATGTATGAATACTTATTCTAGCAAACAATAAAACTATTTGAATCCACGTTACTCATCAAAGCACTCGACATATACATCATTCGTTTCGTGACGAACTTCGGAACTTCTTTTAACAATATATCAGCGTCAGTTAAACTAATTTAAGTGAGGTAATTTTAATAACAATAAACACAAAAAATAAGCCGTAGAAAGTATACAATTAAGGCACTTTAATTAAAAATATGTCAACAATTTTAACTCTATCGAAAAAAAGTTTGGCCGACTTGAAATATTTGCTTTTACCAATATGTTCAACGGAATTTTGGGGTTTCGATATTGATCTGGTTTTCGGCAAAGAAAAGACGATGAAAAATATACCATAATTTATTTCGCATATTTTCGTTTAATTATTTATTTTACTTGTAATTAGTTACATACAGTAGAGTGAAACAATGTTTTCGTAATAACATAATTTTATTGTCACATTTTAACTACCGGAGGACAAATCTTTTCAAATTAGGTTTCTAATACCATATTGTATTATTTGTTTCCAACTCTTTAACTGCCATAATAAAGTACCGTTAACTGGGGTAACTTGGGACAGCAGGAAAACTTAAGACAATTTTTCAGGAATTTTTAATTTTTTATGTTGCAGCCCTAATTGAATAAATCATACTGACTATTTAAGTAGTAATATATACTGTCGAAAATGGTACCTTGTGTCTCTTATTACTTTTACGGCTGTCGTGTGCGAAATAAAAATTCTAAAAAATGCTGTCACAAGTTTTAGTACTGTTCTAAGAACCCGAAATGATGGTAACACATTATTTCTATGATTTCTTATTTAAAGTTGTCTTAAAATTATATTCTAAGGATATGAAATTCAAACAAATTTATCTCCAGTAACATAAAATACATATCATGCATATTTTACAGTTTAAGTAAATTAAATGTAAACTCTAACACAGATTTAAAACTATAAAAGCTAGCATGAAACAATCGAATTAAAGGTGCAATAATAAAAATTACTGTTATACGTAAAATACTTGTGCTAAATTAGGGACGACAGTTATATTCGGTTCTGGATACTCACTAAAAGAAACATATTGTTGAAGGTACAGTACTTCTATTAAAGTAGGGACAACAATGCAGTTCGGTAGCAGGTACTATCTAGATTGTTCATGTAACAATATGTTCTGTAGACGTCACAATATGTTCTGTAAAAATAAGATGCTCTTTGCTCCTTCTACATAACAGATTGTCACTGGAACAATCAAGATAGTACCTACAACCGAACTGGATTACTGTCCCTATTTTAACAATATTATTGTACCGTTAACAATACATTTCATTCAGTGTATATGGATTGTTCTGAACGTAATATGTTCTGTATAAGTCACTGATTTTCTGTGAAAGAAAAGTTATCTTTGCCACTTCTACAAACTGTTGTAGGAACAATGAAGGAAGTACAGACCACAGTCATAGAAATACAGGTCTGGACACAAGCCTGTCTACCAATACTATTGAGTTTACGTATTTATGACTGAAAGCGTCACTAGTACAGTAGTGTTGTTATACAGGCGGTTCGCTGTAAAGTAATCATTTCTAAAGTCCATATAGACAAGTATAACAATAAAAAAAATTTATTGTTTCCCCTGACGTTAACTTTTGAGTTTAATACAATCCACATACTTTTATAATTAATATGTGTGTTTTGTTTACGTCTAAAAGTGGTAGAAATATACAAATAACTTTATCCTGAACCACTTAACAATGCAATATAACGTCGTACTACCAGCGCTCCTAGCGGCTGCGACAAGAACTTGCTACTCGTGGTTCATATTTGTGGAACATTTTAAAACAACACCCGTTTACCAGTGGCGCCAACCAGTCACATGAGAGTCAATATTCAACTTCATTGCCCAGACCTGGTCTCCATGGCCTTGGTACAGACACCCTAACAGGACTGTCACTGTTTAGAGACTATGCCCTAATATTTCTACTTCTTTCGAGACAATAATTTTTTTAATCCTAAACGAAAGAAGACACAAAAAAAATCTGCTCAGCAGTTTCCTTCAATATGGTGTTCACTGTGTTTGCTAATTTCTTCAAGGCAGTAAATACTATGGTTTTAACTCATTGCTAAATTATTGGCGATTCGGTATTAAGTGAGCACTCAAAATCTCCCTGATGAACAGTTATTTTCAGCAAATTCGCATCTTTCCGCGCGTAACGGCAAACAACGGAACACGTCACTTTATGTTAGCGCGTGTAAGATAAATTGTGCAGTCACTATAAACCTATTAATTTTGATAAAAAAAGTTTACAAATGCTATAAAGTGTAAAAACATCGATTTCGGTTGATTTTGTTTCAATATTTAAAAATAAAAATAGAAGCTGCCAACTTATACATTCAGTAACTGCTAGTGACATTTTTAAAGGTTAAATTTTTAGTGCACACTTGATCCCGAGTGACCTATAGATAAATAATTGTTTATTTACTTATTAGTCTGAACCAAATAATTTCTTGTAATGAAAGAAATTAACTATCATGACCAATTGAATTCTAAAATAAACTGCGTGACAGATTTTTTATACCAGCTCTAGTTTAATCTTAAAAAAAAAAAAGTCAATACCACAAAAAGGCAACGCCCGCTAGTTTAACAGTGATTTTGAAAATGTTAATTTTAATACAAGATAATATTCATATAAAAAAATTCTGGCATAGAATTGTCACAAATGTATCCTAATTTGTACCTGATTTTTTTTTAAGTAGCAATGTACCTAACAGTTTTTCAGATTTTGGCACCGAATGTATCGCCATTTTTTTAATGATATTAAACCAAAACTAAGCAAAATAATTCTCTTGCAATCGAACAGTGAATTATTTTGCAAAACTTTTACATAGAATTGTGCACTGACTGGATGCTCGTAGTCTTGAAATTTTTTAAAACATTCCGTAAAGCATGTCTTGAATTTTTTTTTGCACCAATGCAAAAATTTTAAAACAATATGTATGACCTTGTTAAGTACAGCAATACAGTTTATTTCAGTGTGTCTGTAAATATAGGCATGTTTAGCTATAGATTGAGGTAGGCGTAGTTCGTCAGCAAGATCAGTCAGGAGAGCAGGGAAAGGAAGAAATATGAGCCGGCGGCTGGGCCGGGTAGAGCCGGTAGAGCGCTGTGACGGTGACTGATGAAGACACGTCGCCTCGTGACGTGGTTCTGACCACGGGGACGTCCTACCCTCGCCGAGATGAGAAAGGACGTCCCCCCCTTCCCCCTCGGGCCAGGAGGGATGGGAATGTCAGGTGGAAGGGGGTGATTCACGCGAGCCTGCTCCATCCATCGTCGCATGGCTCCCCGCCGACAGACGTGCTGTATTAACCGCTGCTAGCCCAGGCATATATGCTTCATGCGGTTGTCATACCAATGTTGCCATTGATACAGGTATATTGTTAGAGCTATCGAATTTATGTTTTATTCTAAGGAATCTGCACGATGATTAGTCATTTCTGAGTAAACTTAAAAACAGTGCAACAAAAAAAAAGTAGCTTGTAACTAAAACAATATCTACTTAACTGTTACTCTGATTCTACCAATCTCCTTCTCGCTGATGTTCTCTCTCCCTTCCCCCAACCAAATCACTTTTTCACTTCTCACTCTACACACACACACACACACACACACACACACTATGTATGTATGTACTGTATATATATAATATTATATATATATATATAGTGTCCCGGGCGGAAAGAGCAATATTATTCTGGGAGGTGATAGTACTGGTCATTGTGATCTCCATAAAGTTTATTTGAACATGGATTCAATATGGGACGACGGCAGTTGAGAGGTAACAGGACATGTCACAATCGTGGAAGCAAAGCACTACCATGGAAACATGTTTACATACACAGCTAACTGACTGTTGTAAACTGTAAACTAGAACGTTGTATTTGACATGACATGAAACTTAATTACTGTGTATTGTGATATTGACGTTACAGCTACGGAAAAAAAACGATTATTGTGTTGTTAATTATGTATTACCATTTCGTTGTAAAGGAAACGAGGAACATAATTAGAAGTTAAACACTAAAAGTAATTTTAGAGCTTATCAGTATATCTCGTAAATCGCCCCCCCCCCCCCGTATTCACCCCATGTTCGTATGAACTTTTTGATCACCTCCCAGAATGGGACACCTTGTGTTATATATATATAATAGACGTAAATGTTAGTGAAAAACGTTGTACGATTTCCACAATTTGGCAACACTGCATGGAGAAAGTCCCATCTTGCACTCCACGTATATGTATTATTTTACGTATGTTAAAGGCGCGGTCTATCGCAATTTTCATCGCCATTATTTTATTTTTTATTTGCACCAGACATTTTGCTTCTTTTTTTTAGACACAAAATGTGACTAAATTAGACTCTTATGAAATTTTTTATCTGTCATAGTTTTCGCGTAATGGCTTGTTAAAGTCATATTTTGCATGTTTTCGTTTTAACGACCACACTAAAACCAACTGATATACCAAACTAAAAAAAAATCACAGTGGATAAAGATATTGCAGGCTACAATGACATACTCATGAAATTAAAGAAAAAAAAATTATTTGTATTTTAAAAAAATATTGAATTTTTAAAATTTTAATTTTGAGTTTCAGCATTATTTTTTAAATTCAAATAATTTTTATTATTTATTTTTATGAGCATGTCATTGTAGCCTGCAATGTCTTCATCCACTGTGATTTTTTTGAGTTCGGTATATCAGTTGGTTTTAGTGTGGTCGTTAAAACGGAAACATGCAAAATATGACTTTAACAAGCCATTACGCGAAAACTATGACAGATAAAAAAATTTCATAAGAGCCAAATTTAGTCATATTTTGTGTCTAAAATAAGAAAAAAATGTTTGCTGCAAATAAAAATAAAATAATGGCGATGAAAATTGCGATAGAATAAACGGAGGATATTTCGACTGCTCGGGATTTTAACTTATACCGTAAACCGGGGTTACTTTGACCACTGGAAATGTTAGTGTTTGGGTCTCGTAGTAAATAACTAGAAAATTGGAACATTAATTGAAATATTTTCATTTGAACATGTTGTTATCCTTTAGGACTTTATTTGCAAAACGACATAAAGACCAACATTTTTGGTGGGGCAAAGTTACCCCACAAGGTCAAAGTTATATACATGCAAAATATTAACGTGCGCATAATAATATGCAGATCAGAACAGCAATCATAAAATAAGTAATATATCTGTGGAGCGCAGAGGGGACTAACGGACATGCTATGTTGCCACATTGTGGAAGTAAAATGTCGTCGTGCCACATTCTGCCACAAACTTTTTCATCTCCAAATTAGCCCAAGATTTGCGTGCTGTGCTAATTATGCTGTTGATTCTGGACACTCAGTATATATTGCGGGAACTGATTGCTTTAGTTCGGCAAATGTTTATACTTCTGATTAAACATAATGTCTTTATTATCGACGTTTTATTCTATACGACACTTACACTACGTAACTAGCTATTGTGTGTATGATTCACGCTGAATATGAAATACCATACGGTTTTAACCTTGCTATTCTTACCCAAAGCTGCATGCTTGGTACGTTACGGAAATGCAGTCGCTGTAGAGGTGTCCAGAAAAGAACGCATAATAATCGTACCATGCAAAAGCTGGGCTAAATTAGAGACGAAAAAGTTAGTAGCGAAATGTTGTACGATGTAATTTTTATACACAATGTGGCAATCTAGCACTGTAGTTAGTCCCTTTCTACTCTCCACAGATATCTTATTTATTTTACTACTACTGTTCTGACGTGCATATTATGTGTGCAGGTTAAAATCCTGAGCAGTCCAAATATGATTCTATGTTTCCATTAAATAATACCTGGTCTTGGAGCGCAATAGCGGACTATCTCCGTGCAGGGTTGCCACATTGCGTAAATAAAAAGTCGCCGTACATAATTTTGCTGCAAAATTTTCGTATCCAATTTGTGATTGCTAAATTACTTATGGCACCTCCCTCGGTTCCCCTGCCAAAAACATATTGATTTACTTTATATTTATGCTCAGTTTACCCTCAATATGAAACATAGCCCTCAGACAGAGTCATTTTGCCGGTTTGAGGGTTAAGGTCATCATTCAGATTTTGAGACATGCACACAAGTAATTTTTACGAGTCGAGGAGAAAGTTGTAAGGGGAAAAAAGGAAATTTTTGGCGAATTTTGGAGCATTTTATGGAAATTTTGGAAAATTTTTTACTTTCTGGTAACATCTAGGGTGGGTTAAAGGTTAAGATCAAATCCAAGATGGCAGCCTTGACGTCATGGCTCAACGAATCTGTTGAATATCCTTGGCACATCTCCCCGGTTCTAGTACCAACAGGAACTATTATATTCTACTATCCACAGTAAAATAGAAAAAAATTCTGGGCATGTGTTTCAAATCAAAAAGATCATTTTATGTATCATCCTGTTTCAATGTGTGTATCTGTTGGTGTGTGCTAGTAGTGACCTCAGAGAGAAATCATAAATTAATTTATGTATTGACTTCCCATTTGTAACGTTAAATTAAACAATTATCTTCATATTCTTGATTATAACCTATTCACAGTAAATTAAGTAAATTTTATCACGCTTTCAACATAAGTGAGTAACCAATGAATTAGCTTTATTGCTGCAAGTGGCATTACCTGTAGAGACAAACTTTTTAATCGCTGTGTTTAATAAAGCAAATTGCGTTATTTGTATTCAAATGCGAAGGACTAATATAAATTGACTCACAAAATATTTTTTTCAGGACTTTAAAAATTGCTCATTATAGTGTGAGCAGTCAATTTTTTTTTCTTTAATACAATCGGTACACTCTTAACAGAACGTGCTCCCAGATACATGCAGCCCGCAATACAGCAGATTTTTTTTTTACTCGGCGGCTATACTGGCGCCTCGGAACGCGTAGATTCAACTTTGCGTTTAAGTAATTCGGGATAAAGTGAGCTCTCAAAACAGCCCTGCTAAATTTCAATTTCTAGCCAAATCGTATCTTTCCGCGCGTAACGTCTGACGACGGGAAATGTCTATCCTATTTGGATACGTCAATTGATGTATGCATTAGTAGCTATTGTAAATTGTGCAGGTGGTATGAATCGATTCTGTTTAATAGAGAAGTATTTTTAATTACATAAAATTCAATCACGTCGATTTCGGTTGATTTTGCTTCTGTATAACTGTATTTTAATAGGAAACACACGGAACTATATTGCGTAATTTTTTTACCAACCATTCAAGTAGTAAGGAGACTGTATGTATAATGTTTAATTATGTGTTGTAAAGTTTAGTTATATTTTGCAAAGGCTAAACTTTTAGTGCCCACTTTATAACAAATCACCTATACTAGTAGTTACCCCTGCATCTTAAGGTAGACTATCATTTCCGGACACATTATTGCATTGAGATGTAGGCAGGTAGACAGTAGTGTTTCCAGCCTCTTCAAAAGCGAGGCAGGAAATAAAACTATGTGACTACTCAGAATATCTAAAACGTGAAATGACGCGGAAATTACTTGTATTATGGACGTTAGGTAAATTGCAGCTCATTGTTTAATAATTTAAGGGAATCCGTTCAATGAGTAAACACTAAACCGTGTACGAAAAGCAAAACTTATTTTGTGACAATTTTTTTCCTGTGCAATCGACTACCGAAGTCAGACATTGACGATCCTGTGTTGCTACTATATTACAAGAAAAAGTAAAGAACTTATGGAACTTAGACTATGGTAAGAACGAATTAATACTTTCTAAAGATAAATAACGTAAATTCCAAATTTAGCGAACGAAAATTTAATGCAATTAAAACCCACGGCCAAAATCAACCTCTTCCTCACAGCATTAATATATATTATTTACGCACACAAGCACATAATAAATATATATATATATATATATATATATATATATATATATATATATATATATATTGACACACCTAGCGCAAACTCCGGTAGGTGATTCCTCATGAAAAAGTACGCATACATTATACGAGAAACTTTCAAGCCCACGCAAATCGAGTTTAAAAATAATATTTGACAATATATAAAAATTGTTAAAAGTTAATTTACTATTCTGTGGCTTATGTTTAGTGATACTGAGATCTTTAACCAGTAAAACATTCAGCATTATTTCATGAAAATATTATGTGTGACATGTTGCATAACATTTATTTTCCATCCAGAATTGGAAACAAATAATGTTGTATATTCGAGCAGTATACCGTAAGGACCAAGAAGGTCCTTATGTTGCAAGTTCCTTAAATGCTCCATTTAACAGAAAAATGTACAAAACTGTGCTACTCGTGCTGAGGTATTGTCTTATACGTGCGATGTGCTCTCTGTAAAATGCAACCCGTAATGAAGTTATTTAAAAGCATGTACAATATCCATCCTTGTGAAATTCAGATAAATTAGGCGTGACTCGGTAAATTTGGCAACTAATTTGGTTTTGCAGCATCATTAATTTTTTTTGAGAGAAAAATTTATTAATTTTGTAAACGGTAATTAAATATTTTAAGAACACTCTGAAAAATTACAATACTGTTTGTAAGCTTTTTTTTACTGAACGACAAAAACGGGATGCTATTAAAATACGATTCTGCGACGTATGCTGTTTATGAAATTCGTGAATTTTTCTCTTCGAAAAAAAAAACTTATTTAGTGCCAAATAAACAGAAATGGGCGTAATTTTTTTTAATTAGTTGGATTTGGCGACATGCTTTTAAAAACTGCAAAACAGGTTGCATTTTTCTGAGATCGCGGCGAACGCACAAGACAATTTCTTGGCGTTAGTACGACGTTTTGCCTACAAACCCAGGCGTACGTTGTGTTGTTGTAACTTCAACCATTTTGTACAATTTCTGCTAAACTGTGCATTCTAAGAGCTTGCAGCAAGAGGACACTTTGATCTTTACGATGTAGAACTCGAAAAGACAACACGAATGGTTCACAACTCTTGACGGCAAGGAAATTTTGTGCAGTATTGCTACCTAAAACTCATATCAAAATTTCGCTGCACAGTTTTGACACTTATGTGTTATAATTTGTAGCTGAATTTATTTGTAGAATTATACTGAACGGTTTTTTAGATTTAATTACCCAAATTACCACGTTTTTCGTCGTGAAAATAAGCAAAAATGAAGGAAATTATATTTTCTTGAAATCGGAAGGTTTAAACATTGAATGTTTCGCAGCTTAATTATCTGAATTTTTACTAAATATAATCCACAGAATCGTAATTTACTCATAGTCGCTGTTCATAATTTGACAAATTACTCTGTTCAAACTCGATTATTCAAAAGGCTTATTACTCCCTTAATATTAAGTTGTATTGAAAGTGTTTCATATAATACCTGCTTACTTTTCATGAGGAATAATCTCCTGGAGTTTGGGCTATTAATTGCCTTACACCCCGTATTTCAAACATAGATAATATAAGGTAAAACTTATTAATGTAGAGATACGAAACGCGTTTTTCGGAATATTTTTTTACATAGATCATCTTTAAAAAATCGGGTCTGCCATAACCTCGGTTGTGAAACTACCTCTGTGATACAATCCTTTAGACTTAAACTACAACCTTTACAATAAAAGTACAATAAATGACGACTTCCTCAATATAACTTAACTTCCAACAAAATTTCTGATTTGTTACACATACTGTAACCTTGTTTGATCGGAGGGGATATGTTTAATAGCTAAAAATCGCAGCCTTAAATATTTTTTTAATTTTTGTTCTGATTAACTCTGTAACTGATACACCTTCTTGTGTTTAGTTTAACCATTGGTTACCACTAGTTAATCAGAAGTTATATATTAACTGTGAATTGAGGAACACTAAACGTTGCTAACCACGACTTAAAATTTAATAAGATGGTAATCTGAACAAAGTCTGATATTTAGAAACCGGCCTTTATATATATATATATATATATATATATAGACACACACCACACTGTGTGTGTATTTTTGTCCCGCCTGCGAATATTCTATACCATTCATACGATTGCAATGCAAATTCTTGTGTTGTTGCGCGCCCAAGAGGGTTTCTAAAAACAATCAAGATAGACTTACAACTTTTTAATAACTTTAAATTTCGTTTATTTAAATTGTAACTTTTGAGTCAACAACCAAAGTGTAACTATTAGGCCTACAGCATTGAATATTAAAGTGTTTTCAAAGTGGTAGGATCATTGTAAACAATGCAGTGTATTCACATATAAATGAAAAGAAAAATACGTACGGCTAAGATACCTTTAACGCGGAAGGGGTAAGGGTTAGAGTTTGCAAAACGCGGTACCCAAAATTGAATTGGTTTTGTATAGCATGCCGCCTGAGCTGGTTTCAATAATATATTTGTTTTTTTTTTTTTACTTACTGCCAGGCATGTTTACTTTGACTGTAATAATATACTAGTGCCAATGTTTTAAATTTTGTGGTATAAGAAAACAAACAGGTATTGATATCGAGCGCACGTAGGCCGTATCTTTCTTGATCCACACTTACAATAACGCCTCTTTGTGCAAGGCGATAAACTTGGGTTATTCTTTCCCACGAGTATCCCCCTTTCAGCAGCAATTTTTTTCTAGCTGGGGCAGATCTCTATATTAACATTATTTTCTGACTATGTTCTCGTAGTTTCTCAGCGAGAATACTTTTATTTTCTGTTGCCGAATTTCACCAACTCATCCAAGAATAAAATCTCGTTCATTTTATGGACAATATGGATTTGCAAAATTTTCTGCAAAATTTTTCGATTAGTAATTTATGTACTTTTCGTACCAGCCACTTTAAAAACAGACACATTTGCTAAAACGATAACGTCACCTTAAGTAAGCATAAAAATATAAAAATCGTATGACAGCTAGCATAAATTATTTACTTCAAAAGCATTTTAATTGATTTTTTTCGCTCAAGCAGTTGCGAAGTTATTGTTAATTGACTGTCATTAACATCAACGTTTTCGTTACAATCTCGTATATGTTGTAAGGCATCGACACGACGGAATGCAAATAAACATAAAGTAGTCTGGTTGATGAAGTATGGAGACATACTATATTGTACAAAGCACCTTCTACATCAAGTTTATGTCCAACACCCAAGGTAGGGCCGCGGTGGCCGAATGGTCAAACCATTCGCTTCCCACCAAGGCGATTCGAGTTCAAATGTGGGAATCGTGCCGGACGATACCGTCTGTCGACAGGACTTCCAGGGGATCTGCCGTTTCCGCCGCCCGTTTTCTTCCAACGCTGCTCCATGCTCACCTCATGTCACTCCTCGCCAACCGCTAAAAGACCTCGATGTTGTTAAGCGCTGACCAAAATCTCTCACTCACTGCTCAATAGTTGCACAGATAAATTTATAACTAGACCTCTATTGTAATGCTTTTCCTTGTGATAATACCGCACTAATTTAGTGATACATTATTACTCTATTTTTAAGCTAATTTCCTATAATTATTATATACGCAAATATATTATGAAATTATAATTACCGTTAAGTGGGCATAATATGACTGCAGAGGTAACGTTGTCCAACTCAAAATTACTGTTTTGGTGCCACTTGGCAAAGAAATTACAGTTTTATCTGGATGGAACAAAATAATGAGCTTGTAATATTAAATAGAACTGTTTATTTATTTGCTAAATGAACACAAAGCAAATATTTTGAGTCTGTCAATGTTATCTATTCAGTCTATTCAGTTCTAGGTATTATAATATATGTTTATTGGTAAAGAAAGAATTAGTTTTCTTTCTTTACAGTGCAAAATTTTAATTCCTACTTTTTCTTACGGAAACTTCAGATGCTACTGTCTTTGGGCCATGTTTTCTTAGCTGTGCATCTATTGATCTCGGGGCGTGTAATCGATGCGGTGAAAGATGCGAACAAATCACTCCTGCAAAACTGCCGCGGTGGCCAAATGGCCAGACCACTCGCCTCCCACCAAGGCGATCCGGGTTCGATTCCCGGTGTGGCCCGTCCCAGGATTTTCGCATGTGGGAATCGTGTTGGACGATGCCACTGGTCGGCGGGTTTTCTCGGGGATCTCCCGTTTCACCCGCCCATTCATTCTGGCACTGCTCCATACTCACCTCATGTCACCCCTCACCAGCGTTGAAACCCTCGATATTGAGCACTTACCGGAATCTCTCACTCACTGATCAATAGTGGTACTACTCCATTTAGAACTACGCCTCTATTGTTAAGTATCGTTCAAAGGTCTTTATTGTGCTAACACCAACACTAATTTAGCGATACACGGTTACTGCATGTTTAAGCTAATATGATTATAATTGTTATATATATTAAGAAAATAGAATTACCGTCAAGTAGGGACACTTTGACTGCAGTGGTAATTTTGTCTGACTCAAAATTACTATTTTGGAGCCGCTTGGTGAAGAAATGGCAGTCTTTATCTAGATGGATCTAACAGTAGGGTTTCATATAATTAACTATAATTGTTTACTTATTCGTTAAATGGACATAAATAAAAATACTTTACGTCGGTCAAAGTTATCCTTGAAGTCAAGGTAAACTTGCTTGAAGGTACTATAATTAGATATTATAGTTTATCGCGGGAAAACTTGACTATTCCCTGGGTTTCAACGTACGTCCAGTTTATGAAAGATTACTGACTTTCGTTTGTACGCGCAGCTTTTACCCAATTTGACTGGACCAATAAGAATCCCGCTGTTATAATAGTTACTGTAGGCTATATTATTAGTCTGCAGATAGCTACGTTGTGTCAGACGTGCATCACCCAATCACACATGCCACAGTGTTTTCAAGGGTATGTTGGCGCGAAACCATTTCGCGATACGCCATCATCTCTAACTATAATTTAGTTTTATTGTAAAAAAGAAGAAATCGATTTACTTTGTTTACAGTACAATTCCTAATGCCAACTTTTTCTTGCGGAAACTTCAGATGCTGATATCTGAGAACCATGTTTGCTTAGCTGTGCCATTAGTTGATCTGGCGGTGCACTCGATGCGGTGAAAGATGCGATCAGATGACTCGTACAAAACAAGGGCCGGCGTGTTTTAATTGACTGAGAAGAAGAACCACGGACTGAAGAGAGAATAAAGAGCGAGTAGTCGCCGTAGGAAGGGCAGTATCTCATCTGAGCTGCGGAGATTCCCAGCGGGAGTGAAAGAATCATGGCGAGCCGGTGAAAATGCAAGAGCAGGGGAGGCGAGGTGTGGAGGAACGGAGGGAGAAATGCATAAAAGATTAAGACGGGGGAGGGCTGCATTCAGCGGGGAGCAGTCTAATAAATAGCATAGCGAAAGCGCGTGGGGTTGAATAAAATATGGGCCACTTGAAGGCAGCTCGTAAAGATTTAAGGTGCGTTGTCGGGCGGTAGAGAAAAACCTGCCTGCGAACCGTTGTGATTACATTTCCCATCTTCAGGCGACACTAATAAAAAATGACATCTCACTGTACGAAAAAAAAAGATTTACACCTAGCTTTCGGGAATGGATTATTTATTTAACACACAGATGTTTAGCTACCGGATTAATGTAAGGGAAACTGATATCAAGTCTTGTCAACAGCGAGTTCATTATAGACGGCTACACACGACTTAAGATTATGCTAGAATGTTTTTTTTTACATTAATATGTTTTTACAAACTGTTTTGAGAAAGTTCCAGACTAAGAACAGTTAAATACACAATTTTATGTAGGAGTTTTGAGATTCATGCACTGTTCGTTCACAAAACATTAATATTCTGCTTGATGCAGGTTTAGTTCCGTAACAAAATTGATGATACCATAAGTACAGTAACCTGAAAAACGATAGTGTTTATTGCTAAAAAAACTAACTACGCCGTATTTGTGAGAAAAAAATTATAGATATTCGTTGATATGAAAATTACGTAGATAAAAGCAATATTTTTTTAAATCACTGTAAAATTACCGGACGAGTTCTTAATATAATAAAGATAATTGGAAGAAGACTCGGCCACGACCATTGGTAAGAAAAAATCCCTGAATTTGCCTGAAGCGGCTTCGGTAACTTATTATAAACCGAAATCGAGATGCCTGGAACAAGGAATATAAACCAAATCCTTCCAACTGCGAGAGTCTCACTATGTGAAATAAACATATTTTTTTCGCAACCTGTGTAAAAACGTTTTGGGTTAAGATGACAATACCTGTTGGTGCCTTAAAATAAAATAAACAGTTTCATCTTTACCTAACTAATACAAATTACAATTTTTGTAACATTTTGGTTTATATTTTCTTAGCTAAAAAGAACAATAACCTACCTACCTGTGCAAATTTCTTTATGAACGTCGGGTCACGCAGAAATGAAAACATCAATATTCCACAGCTAATAAAAGAAGGTAACGAGTCTGAAGAACACTTGATTTATTAGCATATATACTATTTGACAAGCAGAGGCGCTGTTTTAGGTTAGGATTTATAGTTATTCAGTGGTTTAAATTACATTTTTAAAGCAACTTTATTTCGGTATCGAAGAATCGCTAAATGTTAAAATCCTGAGATATGCAAATTATCACCATATTATTCATTTTCGTAGCAAAACATTACAGTTTTTTTTCACCCAGCATATCACCAATATTATTAAAGTAAGCCGAGATAAACTAAAAAAAAAAAACTAATAACATGCCAACTATGCCTGGTTTCTAAATAATCACACATGAATGTGTGCGTCAGTGTAACTTCCCACAGTTACGAATTTTTAAAAGCTTTGTTTATAAATGTTTAGTTGTTTGATTAATGTGAAATTTTACAGATCATTACCTTAAATATGCATAAACCGGTTGTAATGTTTGTGTTGGGAAACGTTATACTGGTCCGCAGTATAGTAGTTACGCGCTATAACTGGCTCTTTACTTATTCCAGGCTGGGGGACATAAACTGTCTCTCGGTATAAGCGAGTCCACGGTATTACGATCTATAATACGATCGGCCACGTCCTTTCTTGCAAAGGTGGTTTCGAACTTCCAGCATCTAATCTGAAATATCGAGGATTGAGAAGAGTTACGCTTTAAGGCCCATTCTTGCTTCTGATCGTATCGAAACTCAAGGCTCTCAACTGACTTGCTTGCATTTTTTCTTGTCAGCTACTTGCTTGAACGTTAATTTAAGCAAAATTTTATTTATTTTTGTTGTGTACCCAAATACACTTCAAAATTTTATTTAGGTATGATATAAGGGGTAATGAACCGTAAGATGTCGAGCAAACGAATAGAATATTCAATCGTCAATAAACTCTGAAGTACTCATCACAATTCGATGGTGATTTTTTGTCGAGAGGATATATTGTTTGTGAACGTCTATGTATGAGCTAGTGTGTCTTATTATCAAATAAAAAATTAAAATCCGTTTTTAGAAAAATAAGGGCTTGAAACTACAAAATCCATAAAAATGGAAAACTTAAATTTTTAACTTTCAGTGTGGTAAAATAAAGGTCTCTATAGTAACCGAATTTGAAAAACACTCGCGGTTTGATATTAAAATAATTTTAAAATACGTAAATCTCTACGCGATGTTTTTCGGACTGTGAAAATATTTTAAAAACAAAAAGCGAGTGTTTTCGAAATTCAGTTATTATATATGTACCCGGAAATGATATTTAAAAAAATATAAAAATTTAAGTGTTTCATTTTTATTGGTTTTGTGGTGTCAAGCCCTTATATCTTCAAATACTGTTGTAAATTTTTCGCTCGGAAGCAAAGCATACCACCACCTAATGCTGTAGAAATAGACGCCCGCTAAGAATATATATTTACTGGACGAAAAAGTCCCATACAATTTCATGAGGTGTTCACATTTTATCGATTAATGAGTATTCCAGTCGTTCGCTCAATATATTACCTTTACATATCCCTAACTGCTAATACTGACTGCGAAAGCGCATAATATATCTAGCCATTTTCCCTTTCCCCATCCCGCGGAAGACAATGACGAACCACTACAGTTTCACCCTCGCCTAGTCACGACTCACGTCTTCTCCCTCATGTCCGACTCAGGCCAAAGGCTGAAACTTATCATAAAAAATAAACATAAGAAATGAATAACGAATTAATAAATTGTCGTAAGAGTGCGTGGCTGTGTGTAATTGCTATTCGTAATTCTAAATCATACAAGCGCATTGAGGGGATTTCAGTAAATAATTTGTCATTGTTAAAATTCACTAAGTCCAATTTTAAAGAGAGACTGTATTTTTTGGGAAGGTAAATTTTTTTTTGTATTCGGGACTAGCTGAAGTTGAAACGACCTTAGTCCTTACCTACTGTATATCGAAAACAAACATGATTATTTTGTAAACTATGTTTAAAAGAACGAAGTCCCTGGAAACAATTAACTTTCACATTCTTAAGTTTTTTGCACGTAGTGACTTTTAACAATGACCTATGCCAGTCTGCTTTTCCTGGCTTTCTGGGCACACCGCAGCCCACACATTCAACAGATACCTCAAAGCCACGACATTTGCCGGATATCCAAGAATTAATTACCATATGCTATCATCTCTGAAGCGCAACTGTTTCTGAAACAGAGCGATAAAGGTGAATTTAACATACTCATTTCCTTTACTAATATTATGCGCAATAAAGTTCACGCCTAAAGTGATACGCGAATACCTTTCATTTTCTCAACTTTGGCTTTGTAGATTAATGCAGATTTAAAAAAACTGTATACAAATGTGAAGCATTCAATGAAAGCAGAGTCTAAGCACGATTAACGATTTTCACTGCTTAAATGTCTGCTTACGTTGGGAATAAATCTGTAGTATCCATATTGTAATATATTTGGACGCATACACTGAATTGGTCTCCAATTTCGTGGACTACGGCGCACGTGATTCTTACCAGTAATTAAAAGTGTGTAGCACATACATTTTTACTAAACACATTTATGAAAATTTGGGCATCTCTTGATGGAAAAACTACATAAAAATTTCAGCCCATGGTAACTGCTCCGGTTACTTTATTTAACAACTAATTCACCTCACTGAGATAATTCGGAAGATTGATATCTAAAACCGAAGTCAGTGCAATTAATTTCGGTGCTACAGATTAAGGGGTAAATGAATGCAAAATTCGGGCAAATATTTTTATGTTCACAAAGTAGACTAAATCTGATATGTAAGACTGTTGAAATTCTTTTACGTTTCTTCCTAAAACCTACTTGTTTTAAACGATGTTTCAAGCGTTAGTTATATTTCCGGTATTATAATTAATGGTTAAGCGAAAACCAGTCACACACGTCAATGATTTTATATAAATCCATGAGGCTTATAACGTCAGAAATCGTACTTAGATATGTGCATAACGATTTCAACTTCAAAAATTTAAGCGAATTTTGCCAGTTTTACATAACAATTACAATTTTTGACGGGTCTCAAGACAATCACGTGGTGTACAAATGTATACAGTAAAACACATTTTATTTTGGTATACAGCACAGTTTTAGAGTCAGCTGAATGTGTTTGTGCGAAAATTACTTATGCGAGGGAAAACATTGTTTATTATACGTCAACAACAGTAAAAAAAACGTGAACACAACTGTCAAAAGAATTAAATTTATTACACGAGAAGAACTCTATATACATGTATCTATAATTTTAACTCGGTCGAATGATAGTTGGCAATGTAACATGGAAACAGCAGACAGGGTAGTTCCACAAAATTCACCAGAAATGTATGGCAGAGAAATCAGCAATAAAATGACTAATCAATACGCTCGTTTGGAGTGCACAGAGCTCTTGTAGTTAAATGACATTTTACATTTCCTCTCAAATTTTCTTATATTGCAAGTGAAACATATTCACTAGAAGCTATTATACAGCTGTTTCACTAACATTTAAATACTGTGGCTGGGTTTTGGCTCAGTGGTCGCAAAACACGATGCAATTTGTGTTATTAAATACATATTTTCTAACGAGCATTTTATCTATTGTTCCAAATCTTAAATTCTTCCTAGAACAATCTTTTAAGACGTTAATTTTAAAAGTTCTACTTGCAGTGAACTATTTTAGTAAAATAATTTCCCTGAAAAGGAAAACGACTCTTCAAAATATTTAAATCTAGTTTTATTTTATGTTTGCCTTAAACAAAACCAACTAAAAATAATAATACATATATTAAATATAATAAGAATGTTCATACCCAGTTATGTATATGCTCTGCACTTATGCATTAAATTGTATTTCTCAAAATATAAACATGGCTTACTATTCAATAAACGAACCTGTTTAAAATACGTTCTGTGTTCTAATATTTAAAACAACTTTATGTTGAATAACTGTCAAGGAGTACTTCTTCCCAACGTGATTACGTAGATTCAATAAGCACATTTAAGTGTTTCTGTATTTTCACAACTATGTTATAAAGTTATACTTTTGCTCCATGTGCAAGGCTTTAACAGTTAGAATTATAGTTTTATGTAGTCTTGTGCACGGCGATATGGATGTGTCTACTGACTTTGTAGGACTATCAAATACAGTTTAATTTATGGATACAAAACTTGTTTGCAGTAACTCTCATAAAAAGTCCGTAATACTTTAAAATACATGTTACAAATATTATGTTGAAAAATTATTTCAATTATATTATAAGTATAATATATAATTTTTAGGCTTTACAAGAACTGAACAAAACTAAGTTACGTTAAGAGCGGACGAAAGATTGTAAGTTTATATAATTGTTTGGTCTACAACTTAAATCAATGCGCATTAAAAGTGTTTTTTTTTTTATTAGTTTCGAAATGAAGCTATATGTTTTAATTTCACTACCCAGTTTAATTACATATATCTATAATTACTTAAATAATTTGTTTGCATAGAATGACTTCAAATTTCTATATGGTATATTATATTGCAATGTTTGAATCAAATTTTGCTAACCTGAAATGGGTCGTGTTGAAATTGTAATACATATACACTTATACACTTTTTTTTAATTCCAGCATCAGTTCGATTTACATAAATTAATTTTAATGAAATAGTTTGAATTCAAATTTTGAAACATCATTGGGTAAGCGACTGTTAAGAAAAAAAAAACAAAGCGGACTTGACGAGGAGAAAAGACATATATAACATGCATCCGTTGATTGATTACCTGAAACCTCCTTTCCAATCATCTTCTACTCCACAGATATCAATCACACAAGTTCCATCAATAGATTGGCATATTAACGGATTAATTTTAATATGTTTTTGCTCGCTCAGCTTTCAAGCAATTGAAAATCTTCGGTCACTCTATTTTTTTTTTTTTTTTTCAAAAACAGGTGTGGTACCTCGAAAGTAATTATACACCTACACGAAGAACGTATGATTCGTATGTAATGGTTTGGTCGTTTTACTCACACAAAGATGTGTTTTGTTTCGTCTCATCGTTGTGTCGCATGTCAACTTAGGTTTTCCTTTTATTTTTGTTATTTATTTTATTTTCTATTTGTTCATTGTTTTATCTGACCCGATTTCAGTTTTAGAATTTCATGTTGTGTATGTATCCTGATGACTAAAGCATACTCTGCTTAATTATGTTTTCTTATCTTATTTTTTAGTTTTCTGTTGATTGTCATTTATTTCGCAATGGAGTATGTCCAAGCAAATAAATCCAGTCAAGTTAAATTAACACAAACTACTGAAACTTGAACTATGAAACCGATAATTTAATCCTGCCGCTTTTAAAATATAAACTGCGTCGTTCTGTAATACTATAAAAAATTATGCGCGTGATATTTTAACGCTGAATAATTAGTTTTCATGTTAAAAACACACAAGAACAATAGTTCATTAATTGTATAAATAATGTTTATTTCTTATAAATTATTTTGTATCTTTAGTCCAACCGACATGAAAATATATACCATAAGCGGACATGACTTTAGTCACATAAGGTGTCTTTGAGACATTGCATAAGTGTTCTCGCAAATATAGTAGTCCTGAATAAAGAAATTCATTTTCCATGAGTTCTTAATGATAAACATTCACATTACAATTATAAAATGTTTATTCACAGTTGACAATTATGGAAAATAAAAATAGAATAAAAGTGCCCCAAGGCCACTCCGCTTACGGTAAGCATTGCAATAAGTTGTATTTTTAATTGTTTATAAAAATTCACTTATATAAAATTAATAACACTCACGAATGTCATAGACCATTATAACGAATTCAAAGTTTATTGTAGGCACATGTGCTGAAAAAAAACAACCAGGAAATAACACTGTACCGTATAAAGTTATAAAAAAGCTGGCAAAACTGTCAGAAAGCTTTTTTAAAATAATATTTACAAATCATATACACTGCGAATTCATTAAATTTTAATGTTATTGGGAGTATAGGCAGAATTCTTTTTACTGGCATAAAAATACTTTAACTGCACGTCTAAAGGTACCCAGGTCTACAATTTGTTTCTGCTATGAATACATTGCATCTTACACTCTCAAGCTACAAACGTCGCGAAATTCGTTGTGTATAAACGTGAGCCATCATCTTTATTTTCGTCATGGCGTGAACACTGTACCTGTATTTTTGTTAATTTACATGATTCCGCTGGAACTTGTGTACTCCTTTTGTAAATTACTATTCTCTTCTGTCATATATTATTTTATTTGGCTCCCTTATTTGTATATAGGTTTGATTTAGTGGGAAATATTTAGCACTTACGCTATTCCACATCCGTGATCTTACCTAACAACGATTTCAGTATACTGATTGTTCATCACTGTAGCTTGAACGCACGCCAAAATATACGTTTTTTTTTTAATGTGTATATGTTTTTATCGTAGCCTCAACAACTACTTGGTGTTTCTATAAATTAATTATATTTTTCTCTCAAACCATTTAAAATGTGTATCAACATACTTAATTTGTTTTTGTATTTAATAACACTATATACTTCAAGGTATTATTCTTTACACATTAATCATTTCATATATTAAAGTAAGGGAACATGCTGCATAACTTCAATGCCATAGTTGCAAATGATCATTTGTGAATAGTATATCACACAACAAGAAAACAAATATTTACTCTTAAATAATTTTCTATCACAATACTGCGTTTTTGTTTATAATTACATTTTAAAAGCTAATTAGGACGGTCGTTATTCATATGAATCAAAACAAAATCGTACATTTGATTTTTCAGTTGATACCTGATGTACTGGTTAAATTTAAAATGTTTCCAATTACTGTGAAAATATCCTCCGATGAGCAATTTGTTTGGAAATATTCTACAATTTAAAATACCTGTTAACATTACGAAAGTTTTAATAGCTACAGCTTGAAACATCAAAGCAGCTGTGAGTGCTGTGGTGGTCATCAAAATGTAAAGTGTAATGCGTAAATTATAACAGGGCTAAACAAACATAAATGCTTTAATACGAGTATACAATATTTTAATGACACCAGTATCCATTTGACTGTTCATCATTCCCTTTTTAGCACTGCAGTATAACATCCGTGAGCCGTCATTTAAATTAATTTATTCGAATAAAATGCCATACGTACAACTAATGTTTTATCCCGGGAAAACTTGACTGTTTGCTGGGTTTCAACGCACGCGCAGCTTATGAAAAGAGTACTGACTTTCGCTTGTACGTGGAGCTGTTGCCCTATTTGACTAAGTGTAACAGAATGCCGTTATTATAATATTTTTTGCCTATTATTGGTCTGCCGTCAGCTACGTTGTGTCAGTCGTTTATCACCCAACCGTACGTGCGGCTAGAAAACATCATCTCTAGCGATGTGAGCAATATGTTAAAGTCAAACAATACGACTTTTTTTATCTTCGAGACATTTATTTCATTTTAAACATTAAGTAACGGATTTTATAATGAATGTCACTAGCAAACTTAGTTTAAACCATTTGCAGGAAGTCATTATAATATACAATTAAACCTACTTAATAAAAATTATGACATTTACCAACAGACAGTTTAAAACAGTGAGTTTAGAAGCATAAATGTTCGCACACCACCAGTTCGTTATGAAACGCAGGTGAGCGCGAAGGGAGAATTTTTTGAAAATGCATTTCGTAATATGATTAAGGATATGACAGTTTGTATAGAAGTTTGCCATTTTTGAAGTTAGAAATATGGTAATTGATTTTTAGGCTTTTGTTTCTAACTGAAATACATCTGTAATTTACTAGTGTTTTTAAATTGCATCCTTCGAAGGATCAAATATAGAAAGATAGTTTACGTGGAAAGTACGTCACTTTTGGAAGTTACAACGTGGAGTTTGATACTTAGGCTTCCAAAACTTCAATTTAAAGTACCTAATTAAAGTACTTTTTGATTGATTTGAGGGCTAGATTTTCAAACGGTATATGTCACAGATCGACCTGTAAAATAAAACTACAAGTCGCATACAGAAACGGACGAGTAGAAAGAGATTAAGAGATATTTATGTTGAAACGCATCATCTACTCAACAAGACTCTTACATTCGATTTAAAGAGAGCATTCTCGAGCAGGTTACCGAAAACTTATCAGAAAAATCGGATTGCTCATGTCATGATGCTGAAGGGAAATCACATAAGGCACACGGCTAGTTATATTGTAATAGCAGAATGGCTAAAAAACATTATTTTCATAACTCGTCCAAGTTTTCACTTTCATCGGAACCACCGCAGTAACTTCTTATAATTCATGGCTAGTTGCCACCGAACAATTAACAATTAATCGGAATGTAATATTTATTACGTCCACTCATGAGTAATTTTATGAGCATAATTAAAAATGCAGTGATTCTTTTGAAAAAAAAAAGTATTTTTAGAGGGATCTGTACCATTTTTCGCTGTTCGTAAAAAATTGTAATTTATTTATTAATTGGTTTATTTTGTATTGTGTGATTACCGAGTATCTGACCAAAGTTCAATAGCAGTAAATTATATTTGTTTATGCGTAAAGGGTAAATAATTATACGCTTTATTATGTCATAGCATGGAAAAAGGTAATAATATCAGTAACGCAGCAAATGAATTTAATATTTGGTCACCAAAAGTCTGTTTAAGCGCTAAAAAAATATGTAACGCAAACGTGGATATTTGTTTATCTATTTCGGCCTCGTGGCTTATTACATAAAAACCTTTTCTTTTATTCGGCCATAAATTGTAATTTGCTGCCTGTCGATTTTCCAAACTCGTGCCAGAGTTGTAGGTTTTTTTCATTCCACCATATAATCATATGTTCGTGTAAAGAGTGCGTATGTATGCATGCATGTATGTACGTGACGACAGGCCTATATGTATATATGTGTTTGTGTTGGTGTGATTACATAATGCCAACCTAAGATGACGTTGTGTCAGTTCAAAAAAGGAAAGGTCCACTTGTTTTCAAGATCATTCTATAAGTTCAATTTTTTAAATAAAAAAAAGCAAAATGCTTGTCCTAATATTTAACTAAATTGAAAGAAATAATCTTTGTTCACCAGAAAAGAGATGTTCCACTCCAATATAAACTTACTCTTGCTTTAAGAGAAAGCCTTTTTCTTGCTTGATATTACAAGTATTCAAGATTTAAACTTTGAAAGAATTTTTTCCAATTCACTCGTTTCCATAAAGCACTGAGTTTTATACAAGCTTTACCTCTGGGAAATCTTATATCCGTTTAACAGCTATCTTGTACCATAATTGACTCTAAATAGACCCCGAAAAAAATTTTTGCGACGGTCAATAAATGTTTGTGTATTAATTACACACCCAAGAATTTTAAGTAGCACTTGTTTGTAATTTTTTTTCAGAACATTAAAGTATGTATTATTTAATAAATCCGGCAATGTAATACGAATACTATATATTTTCCGTTACAGGCTTTCAGAAGTGTTTTGTTACACTTGTTGCCAAATGTTGTTAAATGCTATTTGCTACGGTGTTATATTATTGCAGATTTATGACACCGGCAATTGTTTCTTTAGATATTTTGGAAACTCCGACATTGCTTCGTTAGTCCCACGAAATATGATAAACAATATGAGCGTTTTCTTTCCGAAACCACGCACTTAAGGTGCGCACTGCCTCGTCTCTCGATTTTGGCGACCGCGGGCTTTCCCACTTGTGGTGGCGGCCACAACAAGAATAATTAAATTCGCGGATTCTCGCGAATGCCCGCTGCGCGACCCGTGGCACGTCCACACTTCCTGTCGGTTGCAACAAGAGTTCCTTTATACTCCGCGCCTGGCCGGTGACTTCTTCTAGAAACACTCCACTTTATCTTCCAACCAATGGACGACTTGAAATAAACGCCCCATGACGTCACACCGCAGGGGAAATACTGTGGGAAACAAAGCTTGTTTACAAACATGCTGATTTGTTAGTCGGTAATTCCAGAAAGCAAAAATGTTGCGCGTTCATAGATTTGCTCGTAAGTTTCAATTTCATGGTTAAGATACGCAAATACATAAGATTAATGTTCACCTGAAAAAGCGGCAAATTCCAAACAAATAATCAATTTTCTTGACGTACATCTCATCCGGGACATGTGAAACCAAACAGCTAAATGAAGGTTATGTTCGGCTGCGGTATCCATGGAGATACGGATTGTATCTCACACCTGACGGAAGCTCCGTCTCTTTTCAAGTCGTCCGTTGCGGCTCTAATGGATGGCTGACAATATCAAACCCGGACTTTCTTCCGTATCAATTTATTATTCTCTTTTCAAATTAACATACATTACATACATTAGACTTAATATACATATAAACTTATTTTCAAAATTTGAAAAATTTCTGATGACTGATTACGAAGTTAAGATAAAATTGCACAGCGGTGGGATCGTCGTAGCAACTGCTCTCTGTGACCTAGTTTACAGCCCCCGAGCTGTGTCTCCCACGCTATCTCAAGGTTGCTGGCTAGCTTTCATCCCTTGGTCTCCAACTTTCCCATCCCTGCTGTGCTAAGAATTAACTGGCCATGAGACATTCAACACTCCTTTACTAATCCTGTACCTCTCACCAGTACGCAATAATTAATTAAATATTAGTGACACTAAACAAATATTTTAACTGGTTATCATTAAGCAAACAATCCTGATTATTACGCAGTTTCAACTAACTCTGTACAACTAGTCTAACCTTAATAGCTATATTTACGTTGTACATGTTAATGGTTCACTATTACGGGCTAAACGGCTTGTTACACTGTCCCATCACTGCTTTGTTTGTCAGAAATTTCAGCCAAAATATTTGGTATCAATTTCCGAAACCTTAACTAGTCGCATTAGTAAACAATGGCTCAAGTGTTTCTTGAAGTCTTTTCAGCTTGGTCATTTCTCTTCAGTCGGACCATTTGCTCGTCAGTGCTATTGTTTAATGTTAAGCTACTTCTCATTCAATTTTGTCAAAAAATTTAAGTACATTAATACATTTTCACGAACCTTCTTTATTTTTTACCAAGGACTTCAATATTCTTTGTACGACGTAGACAAACCTAATAGCGTAACACTATTTTTAAATTACAATTTTTAAAAAATGCAATCCCCATATTTAACATAGTTAATTTACAAATTATGATATACTTTTCTTTGCATTTAAGAAACGCGAGTTCTTATAGGGTTGAACAAAAATTCGAAATGTAATGGAGGTTAAGAACATTGTTTTTGACTTCTAGATCATCATCATAACTTAATTTAAAACATATAATCTTGAAGTTTACACTAATAGAGTGGAAAAGTGTAAGGATATTAGTTTCCTGTGCCAGAAATATATTTCAATAATCCCTAAATCAACGAAGAAATATGTCAATATTTCGGTAACATGTCTCAATTTAAATAAATATCACTTGTAGTGCATAATGGAAAGGCATCGTCTCGTTACGAGTCCATCGCACACGGAAAAATTTACTCAGAAAATGAGAAAAACATTTTGTATACGGCCATGAGTTGCATTCAGGAATGTTTTCAGCATTCCCCTGGAGGTATTTCTGAAAACCACGGAAAATCTTAACCGTAATAACCGGACAAAATAAAAATTAATAAATAAACGAACACAGACTTTTGCGAATTTAAGTATACCTGACTCAGTCACTTATAATCAGCATGAAATTTTTGCAAAAAATAATAGTTTGAAATACGTGTTACAACGCTGACGTTAAACATCAAAAATATAGTTATTAGCCTACCACCATTCTATTCCAAGTTTATTTGTGAACGTGGGAAATGTTGAAAAAACAGATAACTTATTGACAATATATTTCAAGACTACGGACTTCCACTAATAAGCATGGTCACCTGATTTTGGCGAAACATTTTTCAGCACTTTGGTTTAATGCCTTGTGTGCTTAAATGCAGCTGTGCTTCATGGTTATTTGCAACGTGTCTTTGTGTAGGACCGTCACTTATTTGACTGTATTATTTAGAAAAACACGTCACGTCTATAACTAGTGGAAATATTTCCAAAACGCAGAGAGTTAATAATGTCCAATCGCTGACCATAGAGCAGAGCAGCATATGTGTACGTAATGCATCTAAAATACGTTTGGCAATATTATTTTCACGAAAATCAGTTGTCCTTGCTAATAAGAAAAACCGTTATCGAGTAATGATTTTTGGCTGCTATCAATAAATAGTTATTTTACAAGGACTGACGGTTTGTGCCACTTATTCGATTCGATAGTATAAGATGTGTAACATGTCAGACCAAGATTTGCGCATTTTAAAATATCTTTAACGAAAAAATTATGTTCAAAGTTAAATAATAACAAAAGAACATGGCTTTATATGTTTGAAAAGAAAATTATCTATAAAAAATATTGCACTTAGCAAAAAAATATATAATACATAACACTTTATCCCGTAGGAAAAACGTCAATTCTTGATAACAAGGTGAACAGTTACAGAAAGAGAAATACCTGTCACCATCTTTAAATGCCACTTTGACATCTCCGTTGATTATGCAATACGCGTTAGTACCGCATGGAATTTTGTTTCCGTTAAATAAAGTATAGAGAACTTTCAAGAAGACGACTTCAACTAACATCAACAGCATGATAAAACACGTGAACTTGTCGTTCCCAAATTAGGTGATAGCAAAACTACCGGTTTAGATTGGAATCGTTCTGCATTGCCAGGTCAATGTTATAAGATTTAACTTATGAAAAAAAATCACTTCACGTTTCTACATATAATTTTCGTCAATTATAATTACCTTATTTGTTGTACGGTTGGCAGCGAATTGCCGTATATTGCAGTGTATTTTCTTACTTAAATGAAACAATTCTGAAATAAAATCAAATTAAATCGACGTATTTGCTTTTTATATTATTAATAAACTTTTTTTAAGAAACTATAAATGTTCCAACCGACTGCAAAATTTATCTTAAACCCGCAAACAAAAGACGTGTTCAGAGAAATTAGATATTGCCCGTCAGCCGTTACGCGCGGAAATATACAAACTAAGGGCAGGGCTATTTTGAGTGTTTACTTTATCCCGAAACACCTTTAGCTTGAGTTGCTGAGGAATTGACATTTCATCTGATATGTTATATCATTAAACTGAAAATTGTGTTTGAGTGAAAATAAAATGCAGTTTCCACAACTTCTTTTTTTAAACACATATAATGTAATAATCCATAAAGCACGGTAACGTACAATATTGCTGTCGGTTTCATTACGTCTTAAGTTTTTTTTTTTCAAGATATCTTGAAGAATCGAGCTCAAATAGAAAGTAAATCACAAAAATTGTCTTAATTAAAAATAGTCGTCTGCCAAGGTCACCGAACGGAGAGTAAACAATTGGTCAACAATAATTAGTCAGAAATTACTCAACGTTTGTGTTATATGTCTGCTTAATAATTACATTTACGGAACATTAAATAAGTGTATAACCATTTAAAATCCTCCGCTTACCTTCAAAACTTATTTTCAAGCGGCCCATAAGAACGATAATGTATGTTATTGTGATCCTTAATGGAAGTACGAAAATCTTCTTGCACAATCTGAAAAAAAAAAAATAATAAAAAATTGGCGTACGTGTGATACGTATGATATTATGGTGAAAATATTATAAACTGATAATTCAATACCTAATGTCATATTAAAAAGCTAATCAGTCGGCCAGAAGACAGCGCGTTAGTCCAGTGATTAGTATCTCGACACTTAGAGGCTACAAAAAAGGCGTGATGCGCATGCTGTATCACCCTTAGTCCCCATGCACTTCTATGCCACTAACATGCAAATACCATGACTCAGAAGGCCACCTAAAAAAATAATTTTTAACTATAAAATCAGCACCAACTCACAGAAATCTTCCCTAAATCTAGGATAGTATTCCTGCATAAATTCGAAGGCAATAGTAGGGCCTAATCCCGATAAACACGTGCATAATACCAAGCGATGTGCAAGCCTAAGTATTAAAATTACAGATTGTTGAAATATTTTAGAGTCGAATTTTTTATTATACTTTCGTCAAATATTTATGGATACTGTGGTTCTGCTAATGCAATTTTAAACTGAGGCTTACAATAAAAAACATATTTCTTTACGATGCGGTATGATAGTTGTGCAATTATTAGGGACACTGGAAAATCGCGAAAATATTTAACATAGTCTCCAATAAACTGTAGTATCTCAATCGTGACACGTGCGAACAGTTTTCTGGCAAACCACGTACGTTCTGTGTTGAAACTGTTCAGTTCTAATTGGGTCTGTTGAAGAGGTACACAGTGCTTCATATAAACAATAGCCAATATACGTGCGAAACCTTCAGTGTGATACATAGTATGTTGGAGCCTAGCAAACAATCAACTTTTCCCGCGATTTACCAGTGTCTCTAGCAATTATGGTTGTTCTGCCAGAAGGCAGGTTTATAACCACGGAGAGCGCCGGTTGATATAAACCACGACATCCCCTGAGGCCGAATATACGGGATGATTCTGCAGTTATGGTTATAAGGGAACAACACAACACACAGTCCTGAACACAGAGAGGTAGTTATAATAATTGACCCCCCCGGCTGGGTACAGAACCCGGGATCCTTGACCCACAAGACAGGAGCACTAGCCACTTTTATGTGTTATTTTTTAATCAAAATATTTGGTGCAGTGGTGACTTAATTCAATAACCCCGAGTGACTTTCGTGAGACAATTTTGTAGAGACAATTTTTTGATACCATTTTGGACGAACACAAATTCACACCCGGCCAGACCTAGGAATAAAACCCAGAACCCCTCGTAACGATGTCGACGCTCAACCAACTGAGCTACGAGGGGTTGACACCATTGAGACAAGCGGTTGAACATGTAATATGTAGGCTGCCTTGATTATTTCAATTACGGCAGAAACGTGTTATTTATATGTACTACTACAGTCAAATTAACCGAAGAGATTATTATTATTATTTTTTTTTTTTTTGTAATTTAACTTCAGCAAGTCTCACAAATGAAAACTGTTCATTGTGAACCAAAAGCCTGTTATAATTCTGACTCTTTCTGATTGCCAGAGTTTTACTCGGGAGAACGTATTTCAGGTCGCACAGTGAAATGGAAAGTTGGAAGTGGCCCGCACAAATGACTACAGGAAATGTTTGGTTAGCGTAACGTTACCAATTTCGTTACTGCTGCATCGAAAAAGCAATGGCTTCTCATTCACAGAAAACTTTGCTTAGTCCGTACTACTCTCACCAGCAGAACGCAACCCTGTATTAACTGATAAAAGCTCCTGGTTCAAAACTGCTTTTTCTCTCTGAAAGTTCGACAAATCTGCCGTTCACTTCGCCATTTAAAAATAATTTTTGATGTTTTTCAATCGAACACGTTCCTTCAGAACAGAAAATTTTACAATACATGTCTAGTTAAAAATTGTAGGTATCGCTTTGTGCATTTATATTTTCGGTCTGCTATCACAAAAATCAATCGTTTGACCATTTTCCACTCTAAAGAATAACTGAAAATTCAAACTTGTGTACATATTTACGAGAAAACTTTCGTTTAATGCAGATCGCTAGCAGTCGACATTAGCTGATTAAGAACAGTGGTGCATTCAAGCTTACAACTGAATTTAAACCGGTTTGGAATGCACAAATGTAAATTTATCACAAAATGCTGTAAGTGGAACGAAGAACGTTGCAACCCATTTAATTTGTATGTAAATATATGCAAATGTAAGTATAATTTTTGGGTATTACTCTTCTAAATTTTATGTTTTGCCATTTTATCGCTGTAATATAAATTTATTTTTATTTAGTAGCTACTTAAATTTTCAAATTAATTTGCACACTGCCATTAAAACAATGGTATGAGTTTGAATGCTGGATGTATAACTTGACATAAATTTTGTCATTGAACGAATGGAAATGTAGAATGTAATAACTGACGTGATGACGTTTGAAACCTATATAATACCGTTATTTTACTGTTATTGTGTTGTTAAATGTTTAACTACTGTTCGTTAATGTGTGCAAAAGTAGTTATTTTATAGTTTTACAAAAATTTGTTGGTTCTTTAAATAAAACCGTTTACTGGTAAGCCCATAAAAATTTTTGATGGTGATGGTAGGAATTGAATTCGCAGCGTGACAGATTATATTAAGTAAATAATTAACAAATTCTATGTGTACTCATGTAATAAAATTCCAGTGCAATGAATGATATAAATGGCTATATTGTACTAATGTTAATTTTGGATTTAGGTCGTGAGTATTTTGTATGAAAGATGTAACTATGCTCAACAAATATTTAGTATCGCTGTTGTGGGCAAACATGTGATAAACTAGTTGACGTGTAGGAGTTGCAAAGACTATGACGATAAAGGCATCGTACACGGCGACGAAGACAAAGGCTTGTTGGAACATTAAACGTGTAATTTCGCCATTTATCGATCCATACCTGCTCGGATGCCCTTCCCTTTCCCCTAAATCATCGAGAAACATGTAAAAGGGGGGAGGGGCAGTCAGAGGAATAACACTGTCCTGCAATGTTCACGCTGCGACCTTTCTCACAAAGTTCCTGACTCTTCTTGCATTTGTTTCATAAGTGGTTCGTAATAAACTAAGCACTATCGAAACACTAGTAACTTTCTTTTTCAGATAATTTGCAGTATCCTACCACTCTTTGGAGCATACAAAAATCAAAGTAGAAAGATTGTAATGTACTAAAAATTTAACTTCTAACGTGACAAATATTACTTTTATTTGCTATTCTAGACAAGGAATGTTTATCGCGAACCAACTACTTGCCTTTTTTTTTTCCTCCCTACGCAAAACCACCCACTCTGAGCTTATCTGCTTTAAAATATCTGCCTGTGTTCATAAGTTGCCTCATCGAAGCAACAATTGAAATTTAAATATTTAAAAAGTCACGAAAGCGCATTGTTTATTGATTTTCTTCTTGAATTAAATTTTTTTTAATGCCAAAGAATTAGCACACACTAGAAAATGTATACAAAAATTACAAGCCACTTGTTTATGGGGTTAGAAATTTATGTAAGTGTACGAAAAAATTTGCCTAAAATATTTCCTTGTATAGTTTCAAGAATTTCCTTTGTAAAAACTTACGAAAAATTTGTAGTCCACCAAAGTCATAGTTATGTCGAAAATTTTATAGTTACATTACGGTGAAATGCTTTGGAATGCATTTTGCTGGAACAAAGACATTCAGAAAGTTATTCCATTGAACTGTACACTGAATGTACACAAATAAAAACGAACAACTAACATTAAAATGTAGGTGGTCTACGGGTAACTTGCAAGGTATCTAAGCACAAAGACTCAGGTTGGAAACAAAAGGCGTCCACCTAGTTACATACTTCAAAATAATAACATACAAAAATTATTTGACCTAAAGTTATCAATCAAAGGATAGCAATGCCATTTAAATTTTTTTTTAAATTTAGATGTTACTTTATTAAATGTACAAATACAATTCCATGCAATGAACTTATACAACCATATAAGCATTTTTTATTACTAGAAATTTCTTTGACAACTGGAATTACAAGAATTTTCCTCCAAAGGTACAAAAAATGTAAGTGTAGAGTTCTTATATCTTACTCTCTTGCATTTAGTAAAAATGCCTAATGAATATATTAAATTTCGTTTTGCGCATATTGTTATGCTAGATTTAAATGTAGTGTTACTTACGTTCGTTTCCTGCAGAGTTTAATTAATTTTAGAAGTATCTTTTATGCTCGTATAGGAACGAATATAATGAAATTTCTGTACCGCCAAAATGTTCAGTAAATTGGTGAAACATCTGGTTTCGGTATACTTTTGAAATTTTGGTTCGTACATCAGTTTCCTGAATTTCTAAAGGCGTTCTAAGCTAGTAATTTTGTATGTTGCTTAATGTTACGTGGAAGCGGGTAATTTATTTAATTTGCCTTTTTTGTGGTAAGTAAAGAGTTGAGATGACTTCTGTTTGAAATTTGGAATAACATGAGTTCTTCAAAGACACATTTTTGCCCTACTGTATGCGTAATAATATTATCAAGCGGGTAGTACCACATAGTCATATTAAGCTTACATTCGCATATTCGAACTATTGTTCTATCTTATTCATGCTTGAGTGTAGAGCAGCATAGCAACAATAATTAAACTGTGTTAACTGAGACAGGAATCCATAATTTAGGTGAAAGTTTTAATATTTTAATTCACATTACCTATTACCCTTTATTAAGGCTAACTTTACTGCAGAAAAGAAATATCTTCCTTAAAAGTTTGGCAGTGGACAATTTCTGCCACCTGTTGCTCTCGTACTGACAATTGGTGTAAACTCACCAATCGCAGAATTTTCTCGTATTAAAAATTACAGGAAGTTGATCCCTACCACGTTGGATTTATCTGTTTCTTTTTGATACCTTTATTCCAGTCGATGTATTAAAATTTTTGTCACAAGCATAGATACAAACTTAATCGAATTTCTGTAATTGCTGGAACAACCATACCATTTTCATTATTTTACAACGGGAAACAGCCGAAAAGAAAAAAAAATAGCTTTATTTACGGGAGCGACTACAAAAGTCACAACATTAACAGAAACAATACCATACGGATTTCAAAAAAGTGAATGAAACAATAAACTATGCCTTGTCAGCGTGAACAAAGTAAAACAATGTGTATATTCCCTGATTTATAAGAAAAGTAAAACCGATCGGACAGGGATCAAGCCAAATAGATTTGTTTTTCACTTTAAAATCAAGTTTAATGACCTTCCTTTATTCCAAGCCTGTTTAAATTTAATTTTATTATAGTTTCGTAAATTATTTGCCCGCTAGTGATAGCAGCTCAAGTAGCCGCAGAAGTGTTTCCTGTTCCAAACTCTTCCATATGTAAATAATATATTTTTCAAACCCGTAGTAGAATTAACTTTACCTTTGTTAATGTGTTTGTTAAGTGAGTAGGTTAGTCGATCGATGAGCATGTCGGGAATTATGGTAAAGTCACCAGTAGCTGACATGTATCCAGTAGCTGTACTTTAATAATAAAAATTATTTTACTAAGTTCTGACGCAAACATTAGACAATTTTATAAATATGTTATGAAATAGAGAAGTTTTCAAAGTAGGTTGGCAAAACTGACGTTATTCAGTACATTTGTTTTTGGCGGGAAACATTTCTGTGATAATATGTATACAATTTTGTGTGAGGATTTAACCTATCTTAGTATACCACTGTTGAGGTAAGCAGTGCTTTAAGTTGTTATGGATTAAATCTGATTTACATCAAAGCAATGAGATGTTTTAAAACTAACGTGGGATACACAGATACTATATTTTTCAGCATACATTACACATCAATGTAAAAGTAAACATTTGGTTGGCTGTATTAATTACGTCTCAAATATACGATATTTCTACAGTTTTTTTTTTGTTAGATATGTTGTGCCACATTCTTCGTTTTATTTCTCAATTTTATACCTACCTTTTTCTCCAAATCCACGTAGGTTGCACAAACACGTTCTAGTAAACACAATTCATCAACATTAATGCATTCTGGAGGCAGATGCGCATAATATCTCGCGCGGAAATTTTAGCGTTTAGTTCCAAATGTCACTTCAGGGGCAGGCTTCTTGCCCCTTGATGAAATTGGTCGACTTTTAAAATTGCACTTCTTATAGAGAATCAATTCTTACCTAATGTTAAGGAACAAAGATAATAAAAGTTTTTAAATATTTATAGATCTTATACCTTTTGTTTATATATTTAAAGTAGTTTTACACTATCGTAGATATTCTGAAAAGCAGAACTCCAATCATATTACTTTTGGGGACTTATTGAAAACCAAATCTTAATTAAATTATTTTGCATAACGTATTACCACACAAAATTAACAAGCCGTACGCTGACTTGCGCTGTATAATACGGCAAACCTGTTCATCTTACGTGTATAATGAACTCAAGTCTTGTTCAAAACAGAATGAGAATATAATATTAACCATGTATTTTTATTTTGTTTTGAATGGATAAGAATTGCAGTGATAACATCCTTCTTGAAAATTTTGCGGCATCTCGTAGTACTTGACTGACTGCTACATTCCTTTCATTGTATACCTGTTCACAGAAAAAAAAACACAGGTTTTACTTAATTATATTGCAGGATTCTTATTGAGTCAGTCACAAAGAGCTTTATTTCAACACAAACAAATGAAAACCAGCTGCTGAAACCAATCCTCTGACATTCTGAAAGTGCTTTAAAAATGTGTAGTGTATAGTTTCCTCACGAATTCATATTATGCTACAAGTAATGTTACACAGTTGAAAGAAACGTAATAGATCACCGATATTCGTTATTATTTTTAAATACCAGGAAAAATATTGAAGAATGTTCTACCAACTGGTAGTCGAAAGCGTCTTGACGACAGTGAAGTTATTAAAATTTATCCAAAGTCTAAGATATTCAGGAAACATAGAATGAATCGGTCATGGCCTATAGTGAGGACCAGTGATAGATTTCGCCTGGAATGATTTCAGAAACACTTTGAAAGTCAAGTTCAGTATCGCTGGAAACAAACCAAACTCGGTGTCCTTTCAAAAATAGTCACATAAAATATTACTGCACAACGTCACATTTTTTTTGCATATATTTCATGTTTATGTATTGTGATTTATCGTGTGAAAAGTTGACTGTTGGCTATACTCCTGTGCTAAGTCCTGACGGTTTTCGTTTGTTACTTGTCAGTCCCTATTTGACTTGGTCAATCCTAATTGGGCAGCTTTTATGAGTTATGTACAGCAAGTACATAAGAAACGTTTAAAGGAGGAGTTATAGACAATTTAATTGTTATTTCAGTTTTTGAGCCCCAACAATTTTTTTTTCGAATTGTATTATCAAAATTTTTTTCTCCGGCAAGACATAGAATATGTTTTTCGTAAACTCCTTGCCATAAATAATAACGGACTCTTTCGTTAATTTGTCATGCAGAATCATTGCAGGAGAATATTTGAACGTTAACCTATAATTCTCTTGAAATGATTCTGCAAGATAAATTAATTGAAAAGTCCATATCCTATGCTCTGTCGAAGAGAAAATTTTGATAATACAATTTGAGTAAATGTTGAGGCTCAAAAACTGAAAATACAACAATATTGTCTAACACATCCCCTTAAAATTATCATATGGAATCAAGCGCTATGTGGCCTGTGCTACCTTCCGCAATGCACTGAACCGAACACAACACAATCCATTTGATTTGCAAGCGGTTTTTTCAATTTAATGGAAAGGTTGATTGGTTCCCTTTTCTGTAATCACCGGCAAATTACGGTGCGCTATGGTTGCAAACCTGTGATTCCTCAGAAGAGAAGGTAACCTATGCCACGTAAACGTGGTCCTATCACACCAAAGCACAAGACACCACACTTATTTGGTGACTACGGCGGCAGAAAGAAACTTCGCGATATTCCAAAATTTCTAGCCATATAATGTGAACGTCAACCTAAAGCTTGCAACCTAAGGGAAGGTCTCCCTTAAAAGGCGCCAGTCCGGAGAAGGGAGGGAGCAGGTGGGGATCGATGACGGAAATCTCAACAGGCCGTGTTCAGGGGTGCATTCAGGACCTTGGTAACACCCGGCAATGAGCATTAACACCAGATGTCGGGCCCAGACATCCAGCCAGAGTACATTACACACCCACCACCTTAGTCCCTCACCCCTGCCGCCCTGCTTGTGCCGCCTTCACGTCGTCGACCCTGCGTTCACCCCATTTGACGCCAACCGCAGGTCGCCACCCTCCCCCATACTCCATACCCTGCGATGTCCCATTCAACAACCCACTTCAGCCTCTTTCCCCTCGCCAACCTACCACCGCTCGCTCGCGCTAATCCTTTAACTACGCCGGCGCCTTGCCGGCAGTTCAACCCCTTCCTCTCTTCCAGAACTTCGGTGCCCTACATAGAGTCTTCAGAGACTGCCTTGAACATCATCCTCTCCCTGCTTACGTGTCGCTCAATTTCCTAATCCGCTAGGTACTAGTCAAACACTGGAAGTTTGACGGTAGCTGGCGAATAAATTTATCGTAGTTATCGTGACATTGTTGGTAGTTGTTGAAACGTCAGAATTACTCGTATGCATCTCAGTGAGGTGGAACGACCCTGCCTCTTTAACCTCGACGGTTGAAACTTCTATTTATTTGGTTTGATAGACTACATACATGAATCTCAGATTGAGTTTGGTCCATCTCTGCGCATCAGCTGTAACCGAGAGTCAGTGGAGTGAGAGAAAATATGTATTTTCAGCGCTGGATTGAAGATCCCTTAGAAAAGGGAGAACACCGAGAATACCCGCACCCATAAACGGAACGATTCCCATGTGTGAATGATACGATGATGCCGTTGATCTGCGGGTTTTCTTAGGGTTATTCATTTTCCCTGTCTTCGTTATCTAAGTTAAGCTCCATACTCACCTCATACCACCCTCCACCAGTGTTTTATACCTCGATGTTAAACGCTGAACAAAATTTCCTCACTCATACCAACATGCTGATACTGAGACCACATTCATTATGTATGCATCATGCCCAATAAATAGGGACCCTGGTTTTTCGCGAAAAGAATTTTGCCCCACTTTGCCTGAGTACCTTACGAGCACATCTGCAGTTCTGCTTCATGATTATTGGCAGCGTGTCTATATGAAGAGCCGTATGTCATTTGTCTGCGCCATTTTCAATAAAGTCTCTGAAACACCTCACGGCTGTGATTTGCCGGTAGAATCCCAAGGCTCGAGAGAGAGTTAAAATATCCAGTCACTGACCACGAAGCAGAACTGCAGATGTGCACGTAAGACACTGAAACAAAGTGAGGCAAAATTATTTTCGCGAAAAACCAGGGTCCCTACCAATAACTTATTCTGAATACCTGAGCAATATAGACATGTGAGTCAAGGTAAAGTTACTGACTGTCATTTACGAGATCTTCCAGCTTCAACACGTTCGAGTAACACTTCCTGATATGTGATAAACCTGGATTCCTAGCAGCTGACAAAACGTTGCTGCGATAATGCCCGCTAGGATCATCACATCCTCCGCTGAAAACAAAATACTATTGTGTTCTTTGAAATTGTGCTTGAAAATCTGTGCTTCGGCGGTATAAAACGTATTGCCCATAAACGTTGGAGCATTGAAATATTTTTACAGTGTAATTGTTAACAGAACATTTTAAGTCCGTTTATTAACTTACACATACTCCTGAACACTCTGACCCATAAAATATTCCTTTTACGTAAATTCAGCTACCAAATATACTCTGATATTTGCCAATGACGTCCTGTCTTTCACACAAAACTCTAAAAAATTTGATAATATAATTACGTGATTTATAATGAATGTGATTTTATTTCTCATAAATTGTTACTTATTCTTAGGCAGAAATATGTTCTGTGCTTTGATGACATTCATACATTCCTAGAAGGTTACGTCTGTGTTACCATAGCATTATAGAAAAAATTTTATTTGGTCATAATTGTGGATTTTCTTATATAATAGCATAAATTCCCAGATAAAATATTGAAAATGTTTTATGACTAAAACCTTTATTAAAATAATTGCTGTATTGAATCTAAATTAGTGAACTATAGCAACTCTGCCAGGTTCGCAGTTTAAGTAAAATACCCAGCTGATTCACTAATTGAAGTAGTCAGAATTTATAATAAAAACAATAAAAAATTCACAGTTGTATCTTCCATTTTTCTTACTTATTAACTAGTCTTAAGATTTCGAAGCAAATTATTGTGATACATCTTCGAAACATTTTATTTAAATTAAAGGAATTGCTCTTCCAGAACCTTCTGTTGTCTATCCTTCAAAACTTCATATAGAAGTTGCCTTTCAAGCTAAAATGGTAAGTATACTTACTACTAAAGCGTAAGTTACACGCTGTATGACGAATTTAAACATAATACGGAATTATTACTACTCAACATTTTGTGTTTTTTGTACACGGACTGCAAAATATTTTGATAACGTTGTCCAGCGATCTTAAAGAATAGTTTCTGACAACGAGCTGCTTTGTTTTTATCTTTTGTAAAAACATTTGAACTCTTCTCGACTATTCCGTAAGCTCTTGATGTAAGATCCAGCTGACCTTCGAGCATTAAAAATGTGTGTATGGTAATTAATTATTAATTAGGTGCATTATATCAAAATATTTTACCAAAATGAATGTTTATTATGACTTCGCAGAGCAAGATGGTGTACTGAGTGTGTGTGTGTGCGTGTGTGTGTCTATATATAATTTTATATATATATGTATATATATATATATATATATATATATATATATATATATATATATATATATATATATATATATATATATATATATATATATATATATAT
>PNEQ01027567.1:0-34676 GCA_003012365.1 Medauroidea extradentata | reverse complement strand
CAAAATTTTGTTTAAATGTGATCAACTGCAGAGTAACTGCGGCAAAGATTTTTTCCCTTGCGGTAAAAACAATTTCATTACAGTAAAGCAATAGTGAAAAATTACGCTCTGTGCAATATTTTGTATTTAAAAACGCATTCTTTCAAATTGTATGTTTATTTGTAACAAAAGTAATTATATTCTCATCACAAAATTTGCATTGAAAATGACACAACTATCCTCACCATAAAGATTTCAAAGTTTGGTTACTATTGCTCTAACTTTAAAAAAAAATTTTCATTGCAAGAAAGTAACTTTTCCGTGCCCACGCTATCCTATTGCACGAAACAATTATGAACAAGCTGACATAATTTTAAGTTTTCACATATTTTGTGAATAGGCAATTTTTTCTTGCGGTATAGTGTTCGTGACGTTATTCTCCTATTACCTGTATTAAAATTCTTATTAAAATAATAGAACTACCAGGAAACTTGCTTGCTGCAAATGTGCAGCAATTGAAAGATCGCAACTTACTGTACAAGGTAAGTACTTCAAGCAAAGACTGAAACAGAAGCACACGTTTCGTGCGCTAAATAGTTTAAATTATAATGAAACTACATGCAGCTGCTCATTCGCCCGAATAACATTGAAAGTCCTGTTCACGTAGATTTACTTCTAGCTTCCTTGAAATACTGGTCGCTAGTAGAATTCTAGTTTGACGTCAGTGGGAGGTAGAGCAGTACTAGCGTTTAAAGAGGATTTGGGTTCGCTTACTGATCCGAGCATCAAGATTTCAATTTTCTATCATTTTTCGAAAACAGTGTGAATACAGGAAGATTCTTCTACAGGCGAAAGCCGCTTTGCCCAATGTCTCACCCTGAGTCAACAGTTCGGAGTCGAATGGTGTCGCTCTTTGCCGAAAATATGACTATTTTTATGATTGTCTTCCCCGAAGTTTTATTTTTAAAAGCATACCTATTAACTAGTGACTATTCTTGACTAACGCTAAAGACCGACAATAGCTTATGTATTTAATTTGCAATAATATATTCCAGTTTATTTTGAAATAGCGTAATATATTTACTAATGTAGCAATTGGGTAAATATCACTGAGGGTTATTTTTCACGTTCTAAAATTCAGTCACACTTTTCAATGCCAGAATTAGTTTGCGTTTGAATCAAGGATATCAGTAGGTTTAGGCCTATAACGCTCGCATTATTAGCTACCCGGAGATGTAGGAAATATTTATTAAAATCTCACAATCAAATATTTTATATTCATAAACGTTAAACCTACGAGATTGCAAATATTCTGATTAAAATAGGTTTTATTTTTTTGAATAGCGTTTTGGGATCTGTCGTTTATATGAAACTATAGAAAAAATAATAGGTGAAATTTATTCTGAAGCGTTCAAGCGATTTATCTCATAATAGATTAAACAAATTAGATTAAAACTAATTAAATTTATATGTATGGAAATGTCTACCTTCTGTCTGCTTGTGGCATCTGTGGTCCTATAACATTCATCCTTGTGAGATATAACTAAGGTGAATATTGTGTGTGTGTGTGTGTGTGTGTGTGTGTGTGTGTGTGTGCCAGCGAAGACTTCTGACGAAAAATGTATACTAAAAAGAAACAATAAGGGAGAAGGGGTGTAAAACGGAGCAAGGGGCAGAAAGGGGAATAAAAAACAGTTTATCTTTTAAAATATTTATTACCGAAATATTTTAGAAAATATATTTTTTACCGTACTTTATCACTTCAAATATTATAAGTAAATAATGTTATTACTTATTAATAATTTGTACTGCAGTAATGCTTTTCAAAAAACTTTTCTTGACATGTATTTTTAAATTTTTTTTCTTTCAAAAATTAAGTTTTTTAAATATACTGAAAATGTAAATGCACATTGTTATGAAATACTTAAGATAATTCGGAGTACTTAGAGTGAACGTTTGTAAGATTAAAAAACAGGCATTAAATTGAAAACTACGCGAACAAAGTCACGGGCAATAACTAGTTTATCATTATATGTCATTTAAATAAAAGTATAATTTTCATGTATTTTTAATTGCGATTTTATATAAGTCGAGAATTTAGATATCATATATATACTGTACCGAATAGTAAAAAGGTAGATTAGGTATTTGGTAAAAACGCTACTTTCATAGTTGACAATATAGTTGAGACTATTAAGCTTGCGGAGAGTAAACATGACTTGACAGCACTTAAAGAGAGGGGAAAAAATTTATGTCGCCACATGATTTTAATAAAAAAAATTTATTTGGTGTTAATAAATATATGTTCTCATAGCTACGAAAAACAATATAAACGTTTAACTTTACATCAGATATATTATTAACATTTTGAAAAATTCATATTTATTTTTGTAACCGACTTATTTTAATCCAAACATACATTGTTTTACGGTAAATATTATATTCAGTGGTTCATATTTAAACGATAGTTTTCCTCACCGCCTGATCACAATTTCAACAAAGTAGTTTATAATTCATCTACCACGTTTGACGAATGAGTACTTAATCCTATTGTATCCTTTGGCTACCAGGTTATTTATTCTGGCGCGCCCCTATTTCATCTGTTATTACATTTTGCTTTTTCTCATATACACCACAGCTAAAGACACTGTTGTTAAATTTGCCTAAACATTTCATCTACTTCTAAAGCAACAATGTGTCACACATTTTACGGTGCATGTATTCTGCGTCTTTATGCAAAGACACTACTTTCGGAATTCACTGTCTTGAATTTTGGTAGTGTACTGATTGAATGTTTGTGATACTTCTGGCGGGGAGTTTTGAAATGTTTCGCTGTTTATAAAGAATATCTGCGATTATTGTATGCATGCTGTTGCAAAGCACACTGCATTTAAGAAGAAATTTTATATTTTAACATTAAAGGAGGACATTTTCAAAGACTGGCATGTCCAACATATCCAATTTTACAGGAATGAGAAACAAATCTTTGTGTTGGGATACTAACAAAAATGAGATATGGAAGGTTTATTATTGTTCGACATATTATCTGTCAAAATTCGTTATGATAAGGCAAGAAGTCAGCAAATGGCTGGAATATTCAGTCGTCGATAAAATCTGAACTACTCATCATAATTCGATGAGACTTTTTTTTACAGAGTAGATATTTTACTAGCGGACGTCTGTTTTACAGCATTAGACGGTAGTATGCTTTGATGTCGAGTAAAAAATTAAGAACGGATTTTAGAAATACAAGGGCTTGAAGCCACAAAATACATAAAAACTTTAATTTTAATAGTTCTTATTGTGTAATATACAGGCCTCAATAATAACAGAATTTCACAAATACTCGCGTTTTGATTTGAAAATATTTTGTTTTGTCCCAAAACCTTTCACACGGAGCTTTATGGAAGTTAAAATTATTTTCAAATCAAAACACGATACCTCTTAAGGTCCAAAGCCGTATTCTATATCTGAATAAAAATTGTTAAAATGCCGGGTTGTTAAGCAGTAAACATGCCAGAGACGTAATTTCTTAACTCTACGCCGTCCAATAGATAGAAGCTATTTTTGACGTTGTTTTAAATGTAAAAGTATACTGGGGTGAATATGTCCGGTCTTGAATTAAAACCGAAACTTTCTCTTGCTTTAATATTGTACGGGTAATTTTTTTTTTTTTTAATTAAATCAGACTACATATTCCTGTATAACTCACGAACCTAATATAGAAAGTATATTCTTCTAATTTTTTAATTAATGCGGACATGTCTGGTTACGATAGCTAACCCTTCGTTTGAGACTTTTTTTTTTAATTGGTTTAGCATTTGTATACCGGTATACAATTATTTGAGTCGTAACATACAAACTACATATTCTAGCACGAACGCGGTTACGCCTTCAGCCATCACAAAAATGTATTCCAAAGTGAATTAAATTTGAATTTCCTTAACCTTTCAGATAGGTTTTCATTACCGATATGTGTGTGCAATATTAGAATATTGGAAAAACCTGGGAAATGAATTTAAAGCACCGCTGTAGGAAAATGGTAATAGTGACGGCTTTTCTCATTGTAGAGCGTTGTTGTTTTGCCAGTATTAAAAAAAAAGACTGAAGGGGAGGTGGCGATAGTTGGTAGGGGGATGGGTGGGGGTGGGTATGAGCAGTGTGCTGCAGCTAGGGCACATTTCCTCGAAACGAGGCCATCAGGGACACAAGTGCCGAGGTCGAGAGACTCCCCCCTCCACGGCCAACACTACACCCCTGCCCCGGGCCGTATGTGACGGGGTGTCGCACCCCTCGCCCACGCCCGGATATTGGACGCCACCCCCGGCTGGGCGGAATGGGCGCCTGAAATCGCACGCGGCAATGGGCGGAGCCGCCATGGTTTCGAGGATGGGGGAAGTGGGAGAGGGTGTACCTCCACTCTGTGAGCTGGACGGAGGTTTATCCACCGTTAATTACCCCGGCTGTTGCGCAGGCGGACTGCAGGCCACTGATTCACAAACTACACACAAGGCAATTAAGGAGGAGTGTTAGGCAGTTTTATTGTATTTTCTTTTTTTGAGCCTTTCAATTTTTTTTCAATTGCATTATCAACATTTTCTCTTTAATAAAGCATAGGACATAATACTTGGTAAACTGTTCGCCGTAAATAATGATGTCATTTGTCAAGCAAAATCATTGCAAGGGAATAATACGTTAACTTTAAGGAATTCTCTTGCAATGAGACTGCAAGGCATAGTAATGTAAGATTCCAGAATTTTTTATGTCAAGCAGTTTAACAAAATATGCTTCGTCGAAGAGAAAATTTTGATAACACAATTTGAATAAATGTTATGTCTCCAAAAACGAGAATTGAGTCAAATTGTCTAACACTCCCCTCTAAGTGGTTCCAGAGGGAAAAAATAACAATTTTGTGTTTGTATAGAACAGTGTTTGTTTCATAGACGTTACTTAGAAGTACATTACCCTGTTACAAAAAAAAATTGGTTCAGACAGTTTTTTCATAAATTTTTGGTTCATACACCACTCGAAAATCAATCAACATAAACAAACGAAATTATTTACAGGGAAACGAAATTATTTACAGGGAAAGTAAATGTTACGGGCTAGGGCGATAAGTACATAAAAACCCAATGCAAAATAATGTTGTATTAAAAAAATTTATTAATGTAGAAAAATCATAACCCAATTTCAGAAATTTTTTAAAAATACAAAAAAAAATAGTTTTTGCATACCAAAATCTCTAGCCAGTGACATTCACTTTTACTGTAAATTATTTGGATTAATTATGTTTATTAGTTTTCGGAGGATGTATCAATTAAAATAATGTAAATTTTGACTTTGAAATACCGTTATGAAAAATCTGGCTGAGTCATTTTTTTTAGCGGGGATTTACTCCCGAGCAATGTCTACAAAACTATCACTGTTTCATACAAATACGTACAAAATAATGATTTTCTTTTCCTTTGGAACGTCCTTAAGGGGGTTCAAGTGCGACAGAATAATAATTTTATATTTTTATGAAATAGTGTTTGTTTTGTAGACGATACTTGTGAGTACATTTTACTCTTACGAAACAATTTTAGCTCTCATAGTTTTCTCATAACGGTGCGTCAAAGTCATAATTTGCTTGTTACGTTGCCATGCAAATAGCGAAAACTAATTGATCTACTTAAATTGAATAATTAACTGTAGTCTAACATCCCATGAGGTCTTCAATAAAACATTTTCATTCCCACAACGTAATACAAACTTTTACAAAATATCGCAAAAGAGCAGACAAAAATTGCAAATTCAAAATTTTTTTCAAATATAAAAATAGTTCAGGGATTGTTTCTAAATGCTTTATTGCGTTGCCCATGCTATGTTATTTCACAGTGAATTATTTCACTCAATTAGTATTCGCTATTTGCATGGCAGCAGAACATGCACATTTTGACTTTGATGCATCGTTGTGAGAAAACTATGAGAGCTAAATTAGTTTTGTAAGACGAAAGTGTACTCACAAAGTATCGTCTATAAAACTAACACTGTTTCATAGAAATATAAATGTATGATTTAATCGCACTTGAAGATTCTTAAGGTGACCGTCTGCCGGGATACCGATTAGCGTGCATAACTTCAGTCGTTACAAGATTATTCGAAAACTGCTCACTGCGCATGAGTAATATCTTCTTAGGAACAACATTCAAGAACTCTACACGTGCTTGAACCCGTTTCAGGTTCACCACTACACTGTAAAAAAACTTCCTAAATGTTTAGGAAGTTATTATCCCAGACACAGTATGGGGTAGTTTACACACTTCCGTTTTGTAAATATGCAAACCTTTACAGTTGTTACAATACAAATATGGTAACTTCAGTATACATTTGACTGCTTTATAAAAAGGTTTAGGAGTGTTACCATGGATGTCTGGGAAACTATTCCGCCATACCTACCTTCTTAGCGCTCCTATACGTACGTCTGGTAAATTTACAAACTAATGTTTAGAGTGTACCTACCCATTAAGGAATATTTTCTAGCCGCTAAAAGTGGATTTATTTGCAATCGTTATAAGATATGAAAATCTTGGCGCAGAATCTCTTAAAATGTGTTGTTATGTACAATACTAATTTATGTTTAAAATTACGTCACCAAAAGATAAGGTCACCATTGAATGTCTCATAGAGGCGAATTGTCGGCGAGAAGACTGCACGCCAGTTCGATGATTAGCGCCTAGAGACTAGAGAAAGGCGTGCTTTGTTGTCCTTACTGCTCCTTCGTGCTTCTGGACCACGAAGGCGCAACACAGTCCACTCAGGCGGCTACCTTAAGCTCATAAAAAATCATGATGTTTAAATAAATGCGGTATAAGAATTACGAGAAGATACTTTTTTGTTTTGCTATTATCAATATAACCAACTTAAAAAAATTTACCTCGCGACACTAAAATTTTAGTGGTCCATTATATAGTCGAACATTCAATATGTTTTACTGTAGTTGACGGGCTTATAAAAGTTTATAACTCAACACTTAATATTTTATTAGTGTGCAATTAAAATCACATTTTTCCTTATGCATATAACCTACTATTTTCTTTGATATCTCCAAATTTCATTGGAAACATTTACAACATCAATTTTTTATGATCGATACGTGTTTTTAAGTAACAGAAAGTTAAAATATATATTAAAATTAACGACTTTAGACTTAAATTACTGCCTGTATGTATTTAATTGTTGCAGTTATATGTCAATAGGGTGACTTTTAAAGGATGCTCCGTTTTCCAGACTTAATCTTTATATTTATACGTACGGGAATGTTATTTTAAGTATAAAAATTTTCATATTTAAATCATAAAATTAAAATTAATTGTTTTTACGTTGTTTGTGTTAGCGAAAATATAAATATTTTTAATTCTTGAAAAACTCGTAAATTCAGAAAAAGGGGTTACTTAGAAAAGCGTATTAATCCAGTCACGCTCAAACTTTGAAATAAAACTATAATTTTATTAATAATGTATATCTTGATAACGTATAGCTTGAAAACTTAATTGAATGTATCTATATCATGTATACAATTGTATATTATTGGTTTGCATCGACTGTGTTTTGAACGGTGACAAAGTAGTGGAAGGTGCAGAACAAATACTAAAATACCAAGGAATAATGGATTTCCCTTTAGTAGGAAAACAAGGCAATAAAAAATTAAATAGGCTTGTCGAAACTCAATTATTGTTGTCTTACGCAAATAACACCCGATTAGTAGTACATTAATACTTCAATTTAAATATACCTAAGTGAAATTTGTACACATTTGCTTATTGTTTGTCGGAAGTCTTAGAGTCAATTTTTTTATCTACGTACATACTTCTCTTTAAAGTCCGTACACGTGTGCTTAGTTTTACTATGGGCTATCTGAACAACGTGCAAGTCTTACAGTCTGCAGTTTGTTAGTTTTATTCTGAAAACGGCATTGAGGATGAAATATACTATATATTCTTCGTCATAGTTTGACGTCAGTAGATAGATAACTATTTTGTGCCTTTCCGCTTTCATCGTGTCTTAATTACGTAGACGTAGGACTAATGTTGCTGGGTATCGTCTAGCTCTTTTTATATTTAAGTGGGATTCTGGTCACTTAATTAGGAGTACAATTTTCAAAAAATAAATCTATTCCCGGTTTCATATATGTTGTATAATTAACTATCAATGTTACAATTTTTAAATTTTTTTGTAGCCGCTAAAAGAAAAAGTACAACAATAACGTTGATGAAACCTATTAGTTAAAATTTCTATATATATAATTGGCCATTCGATGACGTCTATGATTTCTCTACGAAAATGCCTTTTTTTATAATGATCAAATTTCATTCAAAATGTGTCAGAATATCCGTGTATTTAACAGCATTAAATTTTCGTTTGCAGAATTTCCCAACTGCGTTCTTAATCTTCTAAAAGAAGTATCCCTCTGTGTCCAAAGTTTCTGTCTGATAAGTCATTTTTTTTCTTACAGTTGTTACACAAAAACGCTAAAATTATAACTTTGGTAGCTTAGTATTATTAAAATATGCAACCAACTTTAATTTTGCTTATTGGAAAACTTAAAATTTTTGATGTTAACATTTTGACGCAAATTTCACAAAATTGTAATATAATGACCTAGGAGGGACCCCAACGTTCCTAAGTAAGTGAAACATGTATATTGAAGACTCAGACCTAATACTTGAAGAACATGACTCCGACTTCTCGACGGCAACTGGCCAAGACGGGTAGCATCGCGTTTAGTCGCAAAGCGGCCACGACCAAGAATCCCAGTCTAGTTGAAAACTCCACGGTTTCTCCGTGATGAGGATGAAGATATTCTCCAAGAAACTCGTAGGCCATCCAAGTAGCCTACCACCCCCTCCCCCTCCATTTTCCAAGGTGGCTTTAAAGGAGACTTGTAGAGGAAGAGGTGTGAATTACTTGGCAAGGCCCTGCGCAACAATTCCAGTGCATTTCTTCTACTCGCCCTACGAAACCCAGCACATCCCGCACACATTTCCCCGCGGCAGAGGTAAGAGGACAATCACAGGGAAGCTGCGTGGAGCTGGGAAGTGGCGACGTGGGAATAGGCACAACGAGGAGTGCCGGGGGTTGGAATGGAAGGGGTATATTTGCTGTGGCACCTGCGGCCGTGCGACGGCATGCTGGTGTAATTCCCGTTATGAACTCGTCCCCTGGCGTAAGAGAGCGGCATTGCGTCTGTGGTGTCGTCGGTTGCACGCCAGATGGAGACGTTAGGGAGCCGTGCTTCGAGTCATGGGTAACGTTTATCGTTTCTTTATTATTAGTCGGCCTTATTTTAAATTTACGCCATCTGTGGTGTTTCGTAATTTCAAAACATAAACATGACTGTGTGTTTGTCTTGTATGCGTTTGTATACCAGCTATCCAATTCCGATCAAACTTTGGCGAGGTATGTATGCGCCTTTTACATCATTAGATTATGTTTACTAATAAAAGGTTTCTTCGTGAAATTTATTGAAGTATGCTGCTACATTATATACTTCAAAATTCTCTTCTTATTGAAATTAAATATTCAAAATTATTTTTTTTAAAATTAACATGCGATAATGTTTTTAAACTATTTATTTCCCAATAACTAAATACATGGATAAACTTATTTTGTTTGAAACGTTAGCTTTTAAATGTATTCATTGAAATTTTACTTCTTTTAAGGAAGATTTCACTTTTAAAACTCTGTAGTTAAACGTTTATTAGGCAGAGCCCTTAAAGATCAAAGAAAACATTTTACAATACAGCAACAAAATACCATTTGGTTGTTGGGCAGCTTCTAGCTCACTCGTAGTATCCACGAGGCACTTACTTGTAAACAATGCTATGGAGATGATGACGAATATTATTCAAACAGACTCTTAGAAGAATTGCATTTACTGATATTAATGTTAAAAATAGTATATTGTGTGTAAGAAAATACCTGCTTAGTTTCAAGTTTAGTCATCTACGTCTGCCTGTAATATCGACAACCAGCTTAACACACGTGTCGGGCTGGCGGTATAGCAAATATCATAAACTACCCTGAAATAATTTGGCATATCTAAAATATATAACGTGACTAACCGCACGCATTTCTACTGAACGTAATTCTTTGTTGCTCGACGGCACAAGAGCAAATTATAGTCTTACGTGGAATTATTATGTCATTGGATGTCTACATAGGTCAATATTGTGTTGAGGTGTCAGTCTTGTTGACTAAATTTAAGTAACAGTTGTTAACATTTACGGTTTCTGTTTGAATAGTTCCACGCTTTCATGAAGTTATTCTTTGATCTTCATTTTGTCATATTCTTATTAGTAAACATTGCGTCAATTTGCGGATGTCTAATACCATGCGTTAAATTTCGCGATTAAAAATAATTAAATTTCATTATTAACTTTATTAGCCCCTAGTCACTTTCGCGTGGTTTCAAACGTCAGAAACAAATACACTTACGTTTGATAAACATTTTCCTGCCGAACTGTGTGATTTAAAATCCAAATCAAAAAAGTTTCATAAGATTTAGAAAGTAACAAATTTTAATTTTTGTACTATCACACGTGCATACACTCCACCAATGTATGAACAGGTAACACACTTCAGACATGCACTGTATGTCACTGCTAAGAATCAATGCACATTAGAATCACTGTTGGTATTAATCATTACTCTTACAAACTCATTCTCTGCGTTATCGTTATGAATAGTGTTATTAATACTGACACTATTAATATATACAATAATACTTAACAGTTCTGGAACTTTAGTTACTAAAATAATTCGTTACGTGCTATCTTCGCAATGTTTTCAGTACTACTGATTTTGATAAAGAACTTTAGTGATCAATATATAATCTCTTAAAACTAATGCGCAATTGTTGTTACTTCAACGACATATATTTTAACATGCCAATTAAAATGTACTGTTTTACTTTAAGTGCTAATAAAATTTCTGTTAAAAATAACTGAATAATCAAAGGAAAAATTCACCAATAAAGGCAAATAATTTAATGTTTATCGTTTTGTCACTGTATAAAAAAGTTTGTAGTGCCACACTGTAGTTACATGTAATCAAACAATTGCGGTTTTGATGATAACTGCAACTTGAGAATCGAAATTTGCTAAAACATAGCGAATAGAGTACAGTGTGTTTAATTAATAGAGACAAATAATTATTTCGTCATGCTATCGCAATATTAATGTAATGCCAGAGATATTTGACAACTTGTGAGCGAGTACTGCCATTTTAATTGACACCAGAATTAGAAAAGTAACAAGCCAATAACACGTTCGTAAAAATATGATTAATATACAAAAATACTTTTTTCCTTTATAGTTAAAACGTACAATTTAAATGGAAGAAAAGTATTTTTAGCGATCACACACATATTGTTAACTTTTCCTTAGAAACTCTTAGATTCTTAAGAGTGTAGTTGTGATAACATATTACATGACTTAAGAATAGCCGCTGTGTTACACAGAAATGTATACTCACATTTACACCAAATTCGGTAATTATAAAGCACTTAATTATGAAAGACTATTCGGTTACATGTGTCTACAGTAAGAGGGCGATCTTCTTAACTTTACCTGTTTAAGTGATTATAAAATTCTTTTGGCAGGTAGATTTCGTAAAGGATAATACAGATTATTCCATCAGTCTTTCAACATCCCTACACAACAGGTGCGCCGCCCTGACCGCATATCGAAACAGGAGATTCTACCTCAGTGAATTCAGTCCAGCGAGAATCATTTCTGCTCTATTCCCCGCAGAGGCCAGTTGTGACGTGTTACAAGCCGAGGTGAGTGACCGATCGGGGCTTACTCTGCCGACTCACGTTGCCGTGGGGTGGAAGGGGGGAAGGTTTCGCGAGGGAACGAATGGACAAGGGTGGAAGGTTTATACTACACGTCCTTTCTGGAGAGCCCCAGCCGGGCAGTACATCCGCCCCGCTGAGCTCCTCCCCTACACCACCCATATTCCAGCACAGCATCCTAACCCTGCAGCTTACCCCCCTCCCCCCGAACCCTCCAGCCCACGGGGGTGATTCATCACCCGAGCATTATCCTGGAACACGCCATGGAGAATACGTAACGGTCCTGGAATCTCGCCGACCAATGGGAAGGGAGGAGGGGAAGGAAAGAGATGCTGTGTTCTGGACCACCTCCCTCCGCCCCTTGCTCGCAAACCACGACGTTCGGACTTTATGAGTTCCCTGGGTTTCATCTGCGTGGAATTAAATAGAAAAAAAGAGAGATACTTCCGTTTAACGCACTGCGAGGTTAATGCGGGGGACAGTTTATTAACTAACCGAGCATGGACTGAATACACAGCATGTGACTTATAAGCTGGGACTGTTGCTGTCGTGGGACTGGAGTAGCTATACCTCTGCAATGAGAGCTCGCGTGTTCTGTGTTATTAAAAATAGCGGCCTCATTTATTGTCTACAGGTAGCGACTACAGCAATTTATAAAGCAATACTTAATAATGATACAGCGTTCGCCAGGCTGCGGGTAATGCAAACTCATTTCCGAGTCTTAAATATAATTTCTATTGCATATGCCTCAAAGAAGTTAAAAAGTTTAGTCATGTGTCAAACACTTTAAAATTGTATTGTGTGATCTGCGTAACAGACACGTAGTTTATTAACATTTAAGTATCTACTAAAATTAGTTTTTCAAGTTTGTGAACCCATTGGACAATTTGCAAATTTATTTTGTAATTCGGCAGAATAATAATCAAATATTTTAAGAATTTTTGTCTTTTCGTCTTAGGTAAGTATTCATAAAACTTAGACCCTTAGTTTGGTAACCAACGTACAACAAAATTTATGTTCCAATGTTTCTTTATTAATCTTTCGATCAAGCAGGTTATATCATAGTATATCCAAATGCAATTATTTTTAATGCCATAATTCAAGACTACGCGACTAATTCAGAATAATTTTATTTTCATAGCACACTGTCCAAACCTAAAATTTATTATGGTTTTAATTTGTAAGAGAGTGTTTTCAGCAAAGTACGCTGCATGGATAAATTAAGATATTATGTCCTATTACGTTATGAACTACGCAGATTCAAACTATTTTTTATTTACTTTCTCAATTCATAGCCAAAATTTGGAATATAGAAGAGCACATTTGCAGGTTTGTTATTTCGGAACAAACCTTAAATGAACAGTATTAATTAATATGCAATCATATAAAATCTATTTATCAGATTGTACCAAAAACTCACCGTCTGACACACACACACACACACACACACACACACACACACACACACATATATATATATATATATATATATATATATATATATATATATATATATATATATACGAAACATGGGAAATATTTATTGTTTATACATGCAATGTCATATAGAATTTGTAAAAATAAAAAGTTTTAAATTTAGTGTTCACACACACACACACACACACACACACATATATATATATATATATATATATATATATATATATAAACTTTTTATTTTTACAAATTCTATATGACATTGCGTGTATAAACAATAAATATTTCCCATGTTTCGTAAACACTTCACTGACAATTTATGATATCTTTAGAATTAATGTTATATTACAAGAAGTAATTTAAAACATGATTATTCAACGTATGTTACGAAATATTTTTTGAAAAGCGACAACATTATTTAAAGTATTTAATATGCATTACATAGTATATATTTACTATGCAATGTGACACATATTTCCATCTAACTTGCTATGGTTTTTAAGAATTCACAGTAACGAAAGTGTAAGAAGCTTTATCTGGCAGCAATTTGGTAAGTTAGTCCTTAAAAAGTTATCCACTTTTTATCAAATATCTTTAAAAACCACTGTACCCATTCCTGACGAGTTGGTTTTAAGGAGGAAGAAAACTATATTATATGCTAAAGTAAAAATTCTTACGCACATAAATAAGTTAAAATTAATATAATAAATTCATTTTACTAATATCATTTTACGGAAGCACAGTACTTAAAATGAATAAATTATTACTATGCAAGAGGTTTAAGAAACATATAAAAGTTTAGAATGAACAAGTGACGGACTGTAAATCGTTATATATATGTTTTAATTGTCGTTAGGTATTTTTCCTAAATTACACTCCTCGTAAAGAGTATATATTTCCATTGCTGTCGTTTTATTACTATCTTAAATTCCTTTCTATCTAAATGGATGTCTGTCTTGTCGCAAAATTAAAATTAGTATTGCTTATTTAGTTTAAATGCAATTTAAAAGAAAATTGCTTTTATAAATGCAGGTGAATTTATTGTAACTGTAACATAACAGAGATTACCAGAATATTTATTACAAATTAATTATTAGAGTTTACGTTGATGAAAAGTAATGCGGGGCTTGTTGCAGCCACACACTTGTTTTCTTGTTATTTGCATCTCTGTGTCTGTTATTTGCTTCTTTTTGTCTGTTATTTGCTTGTTTTTGTTATTTACTTACATTTTGTGATGCCAAAAGAAATTTTAAAAGCATTTATTTATTAGTAGGGAAAATTTTTAATGAAATAATAGCGGCAAAAATTTACCTTTTTCTGGTCTTCTTGTAATATTTCATTACTTCAGTAATTTTTAACACACACAATATAATTATTTTCCATTTCCGGTATTAAATTTTCCTCGGATGGTAAACAGAATCCTGACTAAGAAATTGCGTTTCGCACTCTAACATAAATTAAGGTAATTTTTAAAGACATAAAAATACTCTGGCTTGCGTAACATGCCTCCATTTTAATCTTCATTGCGTTCCTTTAACTTAACTACTGCGTTCGGACGGGAGATTCGACCAGAATTCAGACGTAAACCTGAAGATCGCTGTAAGTCGCGAAGGAATTAGATAGAACGTAGAGGCAATCCAAATCGTAATAAAAATCTTTAAACTAGTTTACCGAGATGTAAAATCATTCCTAGGGAACGAGCACTGAATGTTTAACGAGCACCCTCGTGGCGTAAGAGGGATCCGGCGAAGAAATAAGGAGGGCAGCAGCTCTTATCCGAGTGCAATGAAACACTTTATTGGATTCGAGCCCCGTTTCTTCCGCGGATCGTCTGTACACGAGTCACGTGGAGCGACAAGTAAACCAATTACCTTGATTACTTGGCTTGGCTCGGGTAGAGAGAGCGTACATATGGCCGGGAAAACTTGAACTAAAAATAACTTTCCCTTATTTCTTCTCATCCCTTATCGGTGCTACGCCTCTCATTGCACTTCGGTGCAGTAGACAGTTATTTGCCCTTATAAGTGACCTTGAATAATTACTCCTGTTAGCATATGTGTCATTTGGCAAATTAGTAATGCATTGTTTAGCCCACGACAAGAGTAATTTTTTTGATAGTTCAAGAGTTTCATTTTAGAGACTAAATGCGTTATTTTTTATTTGTAAACTCTTGTCTCAGCAAAGTGCAAGCACGAGTGTAGATGAGATGATCAAACCATCCTATAAAAGGTTGGAAACCTTAATAATGATTCATAATGGACCGAATCTGACATTACTTTCATAAATGTCTGAAATAATGCAATAGTTAATGAAATAGTTTGTAATGATAACCGAGTCTTTAAGTGTCACGTTCACCTATCAAATTAAAATTTGAAATACTTTCTCTTAAAAAACTTAAAATCGAATGTATTTTGAGTGAGATAAGTCTCCTGGTTTACGGCAGTGCAACAAACGTACATGTTTTTTTTATATTGTGCATTTATTCCAGCCATATATATTTATAAGTGTTGAAAATGTAAGTTTGAACAGTTAGGGAGCAACATAAGAATTTACAAGTGATAGAAAACATTTAGATTATCAGTGGCATGTACATCAAGCTGGGATAGGACGTGAAATACAACGATTTCGTATGGTAAATGAATCGTATGTTGGTGTCCTAGTCCTTTTACATTTGTTCAAACTTTCTGCTTACGTCGCTAAATAAGCCACGTTTTTGTTCGTTGTTAAAAGTGACAAGCACAACATTGGAATGACAGTTCTTCGAAAACGTGAAATGTTCATCGCTGCTCATGCGTTTTGAAACACGACAACACTCAACATGCCAAATGTAATGTCTCCCTACCTTTCATCGCAATATGACAGGGCGTGTATCGGACAGGTGCGTCGCTAGTTGCCGTCAATAAGGGAGGGAATCACACGTTCAATGAAAAGTTGTGTTTTGGATGCACCATCAAACTAGAAGCAGTGCTCTGACAGCGAAACGTCAGTTTACAGGATCAGCAAATATGTCAGTCTAGGCAATGAACGCTCGTTGGAGGACAGATGGCTGATTGCGGAGACGACACAGAAAAAGAAAACCTGTTCTGGAATAGCCACAAAAGATTTCTCAATATAGAACCCACAATTTTTGTATTGCTCCATCTGTAGGTTTCTAAAATGTATGGGAGCCGATGTCAGTGCAGTGCTTAAAGCACTCGCCTTCCACCAAGGAGATCTGGGTTTTATTCCTGATGGAGTTGGCCCTCGAATTTTCGCATACAGTGTCCGACAGTGTCGACTGTCGACGGATTTTCTCGGGGATCTCCTGTCCCCCTCCCCTTCTTCCTCACCTCTCATTCTGGCGCTGCTCCATATTCACATAATATCAACTCTCACCAGTGAAAAATAAATAACTTCAATTAATCTCTCTAGTTTCTGCTATAAGCTGCTAATTTCGTGAGTTCAATTCATTGTTGTAACTACCTCATAGTATACTCTATTCCGAGAACGAGTGTACTTTTTAAAATCTGGTAAAGGCATTTCAGAAATTAAAGCGTTTATTGTAATTAATTGAATCATACACCAGCATAAATTGTTTCGTGAGTTAGACTGAAACAAAATTTAGAAAATCTCTGGAGAATATTTACTGAAGAATGTGTTTATTGTTGTGAAAGGAGGGGGGTGGGAGGTTTATAGTAAACGAAGTAGCCTATTACTGAACACTTTGTTATATTGATGACAAGAAAGAATCGTTTATAAGTTATGTTTCTAAAAAAAATTATATGTTCTAGATAATCGTTCAAATCATTTAAATTCATATGTTTACCTTTCACACACCATTTCTTTCACGAAACTAACGCAGTCGTTGTTCACTGTTTATGTTAATAGTTCTCACTGCGAAAACTATCTGCAGATTAACCACTACGCATATATTTTAACAATTAAATCTAGCCTTATATAAATAAGTATATTATTTGTGTTATACCTTATCTAAGAGAAATATCTTTACCCAGAATAAGGTACAGTCTTACAAAACAAATTTAGGTTTTAGTATTTGGGGTACATTAAATATGAAAGATGTGAAGATGGTGTTACAACGCAACACGACGAGGTGATATTCGTGCTCTGATCATGACATGTCAGACATCTAAGTATGAATCTCATACTGAAAACTGTAAACTTAATCCATGCCTGACCCTTTAACACAAATACTCGCGTTGACAACGCTATTAGCAAATGTTCATTTACTATTATATATAATAGAAGCATCCGTGTGATCGTTTCAGCACAAAGTGCGTTCAAATCCTTTGAAGGTTAGATAAAGAACTGTCTACCAATTTGACTATTTAAAACTAATGAAATATAAATGCGCGTGGCTATAAAAAATAAGTTGAAGTTGTTTCGCACAAAATAAAACAATTAGGACTGACTCTGAAGAAAGTTGAACATAATACTCAAAAGAAAATTAAGTAGAAAATTAAATCAAGTTGTACGACGCGTAACACTTCTTTGAAGTAATTTGCAAGCAGACACTTTGTAGGCAGGCTATATCGAATTATTTTTATTTACATAAAGCAATTTTCCTGACTCGCTGCGCAGCGCTCGGCAGTCTATACAAGCGTTTATAATGTTATAAGTGTAAAGCACTGCAGCAATATTAATTTGTGTGTACTGGTAATTGTTTATACCCGTTAATAGCAAATAGGCATTTAGTTGGATCTATGTTTTCCAAGAAAAACTGAACTTTTTGGAAAAAAAACTTCCAAAACAATTACTGGCCGTGATTGTATATAATGTAACGTTAACAATGCCTGCCTGAGACGTTGCATGGTTGGCAGCTATTACCAAACGAAGTTCGAAGTGATTTTTTGCATAAATCCTACTGATGTAAATGAAATAATAATTTAATATACATTAAATATTTTCTAAACGTTTTATAGCAATTCTTCTTGGTTTATTCCGACTGCACAATTTAACTATCTACACTTTAGCAGAAAGTCGTCTGACAGATTTTAAATATTACCGTTCGTCTACACGTCATAATTCTGTTTGAAATGCCTCCAACAGATCGGGTCTAGTATGCTGCCCAGCAAAAGCATGGAAATTGCAGTTTTAAGGCGGTTCTGCACAGTATTGTTAAACCGTAATAAACGTTAGCTCTCAACCAATGATTTTCTACATAGCTGTTTGGATTTCTGGTTTGCCGGCACTGCTTTTAAACGAAATAGTTGAAATAGCTTTGCAGTCCTAATTGAAACATTTACATGCCGTGGACTTACTTAAAATAAACTTTAAGAATGAGCTATAGTCACCGTCCTGAATTTTTGTATTTTGCATCATAACTTTTCTTCTGGGTAAATGTATGCACTTTAATTTAAGTACAGAATAGAATACACATTAACGGGAGTTTAGACATAATAAATCTTTGTTTGCCGTTACTGTCGTTAGAGATGGAATCGCAGTTAGAAAAGTCTTATTACTTTCTGAACTGCCATTCAATCTGTAACAATGAGTCAAAAATTCCCTTAACATGTATTACATTCTGTAGTCAGGTTACAGTTGCGTACAATTTCTCAGAAGAACAGTTATGGTACAAAATACAATAACTGAACCACATACTGCAGAATGGCAACAAGTCCAACATTTTCACATTTACCTTTTCGGTTGTGAACGGGTCAACGGATCATGTACCACAGAAAGGAAATATGTCCGCGCGATATCAGAGGCAGGCCTGGCAAAGCCTTTAATTGTCTGTGTACTGCAGATAGGAAACTAGTCCAGGGCAAAACTATGAAAATTGGACATGTTGCCTTTCTGCAGTATGTGGTTCAATTCAATATGCAGACTATCGTTCACTCTTAAGAGTGTGCGTTGTAGATAAATAAACGCTGAAAACATCAAATGATTACTACGCTTTTTTCGAAGCCAATGTGGATAAACTATTCAATGACAATCCTAGTTAATGGTATTTGCCAACTTGATGTGTAAATATATATCCAGAAATACTAATTTGTTACGCATGATCTTTTGCGCCGCAGTTAAATGCATGAGGATCCGGCGCCAGAGATTGTGCCTCAGAAGTTCGTAAAACTGAAAACAATTTTGTTTAAAACGTTGGCTAAAACTATTGTCTAGGATTGCTATTGCTTAATTTTCGCAAATTGGCTTCAAGAGACCTATAACTAGAGATTAATGCTTTTAGCGTTGAATTATGTATCATGCCCTCTTAAGGCCTCGCTCGCTAGTTTAGCAGTGGTTTCGAAAATATTCTGTAACGCAAATTAATACATATATCAAAAATTCCTTTGGCAGTTTCGGCACTTAGGCTATATATCAACGTTTGTATATGAATTTTTCTTTTGCAATACAGCAAAGTGATTTTTAGATTTTTGCTCTCGAAATAGTACATATTTTGTTGTGAAAATAAGCCAAAATGAAGCAAAATAATTTTTTCCTAGCAAATGGTACATTATTTTAAATAAATATCTGGCAAAATTGTGTATCGTACGACTGTACACAGTCTCAAATTTTTTCAAAGCATTTGGTTTAAAAATATTTAAGTTATCTGCAATTGTTTGAAAGAAACAAGAGATCATGGCCTTAAGGTAAGGTAGTCAGGATTTATGTATCTTCTACCTCAAAAGGCCGTGACAGACAAAGCCATACAATTTGGCCCAGTGAAAATAACTAAGATAGAAATCGGCCATGCTGTTCGTTGCGAAACCATCCGAGCGTTCACCTGGAGCGATTTCAGAAGACCAATGGAAAACATAGATCATGATTGCTGGAGCTGGGAAACAAACCTGGATCCTCTAGGCGAGATCAGGACGGCTGGAACCTCGCGAATGTGAATCCATTGCTAGTAAGCTTTATATGTCGTGAACCTAGTTCGGTACAACCTATTTATCAGCTTATTTCATGGTAGTGGTGGATCCAGGGAATGCAGGGGGTAGGTGGTCCGATCTCCGCTTAACATCAAAAGCTCCATTTATCAATTAAATATTAAAATTTCTTAAAATTCTTTAACTGCGATATTCGACTAAAGTCGATTACAAAAAATATTGCTAACTTGTGTCATTCGACTTCAGTCGAACACCAAATTAAATTGCTCTGTAAACCCTAGTTACGTGTTTTCTCGCTTGAATACAACAAAAAATAAACTATTAAAATAGTGATTTGTTATTTTTTACACTATCTTAACTTAATTAAAAAAATTTTATCCCGCAGCGAAAGAGAAAGGGGTACATAACGTATTTTTATTATTAACGCCTTACTTGTGTTCAAGTGGGAAAAAATCCTAAAGTTATATTTGTATGAGATAGGGTTTGTTTTGTACACGTTACTTGTTATCACATATTCAGCTTACAAGGAAATTTAGCTCAAACAGTTTTCCCATAACGACACTTCAAATTCATAATGTACACGTTTTTAGTTCTTATAAGCCGCAAAAACCAACGGACATAAATATATTTACAAATCCACGCACTAAATCTACACATCCAGGGCTACTGCTTGACATGCATTAATTAGAAATTAATTTCGTATTTTAAAAAATCTAAAAAATTTTAATTTATTATTTGAATAATTTTTTATCGACGTTTTAGAAATTTTTAAAAAAGTGTTTTGCTGTGGAATTTAAAACATGCCAAGCAGCGGCCCGTGACGTGTAGTTTCAGTGTGATTTTTTTTTCATTAAGTTAATTGCTGCTGCAACTTATAAGAACAAAAAACGTGCAAATTTAGACTTTGAAGTGCCGTTATGGGAAAACTGGTTCAGTTGATTTTTTTTTTTTTTTTTCGTGATAGGAAAATGTACTCCCAAGTACCGTCAATAAAACTAACACTATTTCATAAAAATATAAAATTATGACTTTTTTTTCGCTCTTGGACGCCATTATGTAGAACCATTTTACACCTTAAACTCCCGAAACTCTTCCGTACCCCTCTTTTTTGACTTGAGGCGTGGGCATACTTACTTGTAAATATATGGTTAGTCCCCAAACCCCAGAGCTGTGTCGTACCTGTTTCACGACCGACAACAGGGTAACGCACGTATGAAATCTGTTGGATTCTGAGCCCGTGCGGTCGTAAGTATTCAGGCGTACTGTATGTGTATGATTGAAGTAAAAGCTAGTGCACGCATTGAAGCAGCTGACTCGCCCGTCACTCCCTGGTGGAACAGCGAGTCCGAAGCTACGGCTTGCTGGGATCGTGTTCCCCGACGACGTACACGAGACTAATTACCCGTGGAGAAGTCCCGTGTCCCAACCCCTCTGGGCGTCAATCACCGCTGTCTACACGCTCGCCCCGAGGTCGTCTAGTGACCCCTGTATACCTGGGCAACCCCCGTGACACGCATTCTCTGCGCTGGGCAGCGCTGACATGTACCCCTGTCTGCTGTTCGCGTCTATCGGACAGTACGCTACATTGTCCGTACACCCCTCCCCCCTCATCCTACTCTTCAACCTAATGCGTCCTACATTAAGGTCGCCGTATACCACGCGCATAAGATGCGTTGCAGTGTGTTGGCAAAAGGTTTTTTTTTTTTTTCACAATGTTGCCGGCCTCCGTAGCGTGGTCGGTAGCATGCTGGTCTACGGTGCGAGAGGTCCAGGGTTTGAATCCCGGTACAGGCATGGACGTTTCAGTAGTTTTCGTTTCTTAGGTTTAGTTAGATTGTAAGCCGTCTCTCACCAAGCCTGAAAAGTGCATAAACCCTCTAAAATAAATAAAAAATGTTCACAATGCAGCTTCACATGCGCCTATTGTACCAACGTGTGAAAATAAAAAAACATACGTCAGAACAGGACGGAATATAATTTTTAATACGCCATGCTTATTACAAACACTGTTTCTAAACACACCAACATAGATAAAATGACATTTTCAGAATGCTGTACTTCAATATATTATAACCGGATGTTAATGGAACTCAGATTGAGACGTGTAATGAATATTGCTACAAACTTTCCGCCAATAAAATTACATGGTCACTTTTAAAGGTTCCGTAGTAACAATGTGTCGGCGGGAATCTTATACGCAATTCAGCGCTGGACTCGTTGAGGCGATGCGGCATTTACGCGTGTTTAAATGTCAGCCTTACAACTCTGTCGCTTTCGAGGCTCTGACACGTTGGTAGCCGGCAACCTTAAGAGGGCATGGTACACAATTCAGCTCTAAAAGAGTCAGTTTAAAACTATACGTTTTTCTAAGTCAATTTGTGTGTGTATATATATATATATATATATATATATATATATATATATATATATATATATATATATATATATATATATATATATATATATATATATATATATATATATACATATATATACATATATATATGCGTGTGTGTTTGTGAGGGGGTGGGGGCTTAGGTTTATAGTGGAAAGGTATGTGTCAGTTAAAATTGTTTTCTCGTAAGAATTTTTTGTAACCATACGCAAATTTAGTACATCCTTGCAATATTAATAGTATCTAGAAATTCAGTTACACTGAGAGAAAAAAAATTGGTTCATTCAACCAAATATTTGTTTATATATGTGCAACCAACGATGTAGTGTTGTTTTAAACAAATATTTAGTTGACAGCCATTTTTTGTTAAATCAATAAAGCAGTCTTGTTATTTTATAATCTCATTTAGTTTAAATAACTAAACCAGATGTTGAAACAATAATTCAACATTGTCGATTTAACAAAATCTGGCGTTCAACTTAATATTCGTTTGAATCAACAAATCCTTTTTCTCAGTGCAAGTGTGAACTATTAGCTGCAGGAAATTCGTTCGAAATATGTGTACAAAATAAAAAAAAAACACTACAAAATATTTGTGTCTTACACCATTATGAATCTAAGTAATTATAGACCCTCATTTCCTGCCAGTGTCTGGAAAAAAATTTTAATAATTTCATTTCTGAAGAACAATCTCTGACCCCGAAATCTTGTGCACTTAATTGCGGCGCAAGTGGACGTGCTTAACAAGTCCATAATTTTGGGTAAATGTTGGCTCGTATCATTATATAGTGTCTTTGTTTTGTGGATTTCTATACTGACTTTCTAAAACGTGTAGAATTCCATTGGTATTTTTAGCGTGTTTTATGTATTCCACAAACTCATAAATAATTCCCTTGCCTTAACTTTACCCTGACAATTCGCCGTGAACATCACTTAAATAACACAAAATTTAAATGTAATTTGATTATATTTAAAATATTAAACTAAATACTTTGTCATTTCATTAATACCGTCGGATTTAGTCACCTAATTCTATATGCAAAATACCTGACGACGTTAAAATGGTGAGCATGTGTCTATGAATTCAAATATATATATATATATATATATATATATATATATATATATATATATATATATATATATGGCATGTACAGAAACAGAATTTTTGGTGGTCAGGAAATTTCAGAACGGGAAAAATAAAAATTCCCTCAGGAAAAGGGATAGAATCGGAAAATATCTTAATTTTGGATCCTGTGAAGGAAATTCCTAGTCAAAGTTACAAAATTTAGTTTGAATTGTTACGTACTGATTAATAAAGTACGGTTATAATTAGCTCAGTTTTCAAATCACTAACATGGAAGCATTCAATATTTATTCTACTAGTTTCAGCGAGGCTGCTGTATCACTCAAAATGTTACATTACAATGTATTTTTCCTGTCATTTAGTTGAAGAATCTGCAGTGGTGTTTCAGTAGGCCTAATGTTTTAGTGTAATATTTCCGCAGTGAAATTTTCTCGAAACTGGTGGATGCTGCGAGCTCATCCACGACGAACAAAAATTAAAACATACAAACACAAATTCGTTTGAACGTTGAAAACAAAAACTTTCTCCAGTACTGTTTTGCGTCACAATAATGATGAAAGTATGAGCACTGAACTGTAAGTAACAGCTACATCACGTATCTGTAGTTTTACCCTAAGAGGTATGTAGTTTATAAACTGTGCAACTGTTACAAAATTCAGCTTATTGCCGGGCACAGACGACGAAATGAACTGATAGCGTGGGAAATAGGTCCAACAAAGTTAGGATATTATAACGAGATGCTTCCGTAAAATCTATATTTAACAAACAATAAAGGCGCGTCAAGATTTTCGTGTTTTAAAACGTGTTATTCGCCTCACGAAAACAAATTCTTATATTCTCGACAACGCTGTTTTATCTACACGAGAACAGCCACACCTCAACTGTTGGGACAACGGCTTGCTTAAGCATAGTTCATTTGGATCAATCACAAGTGAGCTGGTCGAAGGCTGTTCAGTGTTGTCACTGAGCTCTCTCAGTGGCAGTCAGCCATTTTTGTTGACCTTACGACGTACCATATCGCATGCATGCTTAAACGAGAGTAAATAATATTAAAGGTTAATTAATAAAAAACAATAATAAGGTATTGAACATAGTGCCCAATAACTACAGGCCTAACGTCTTTTTCGGCAGTCTGCTTAAAAATAGCAGATATATTTACCAAGGTACATAGTACGATATCAATTGTTTCCATCCAACGTTTTTTACATTGATAAGGTTAATGCGGTGCAGTGTTTTTACAATGTGCCGTGAATTATATTTTCGACAAATAATCTGTTGCGGGCTAATGGCAAAATTTTTATACTGATGAGTTCCTCCTTTTCATTCATTTAAAAATAAGTTTTGTATGTTTTAAAAACTTTTGCTCCATTAACTTTCCCGGGAAAACGTTTTTCTTGCCCCGAGATTCCTGGTAGTCTTTTTTTCCGGGAATTTTCCCGAAGGTCGGGATTATACATCACATGTATAATGCGTGTGTGTGTGGTTAATTTATTCGCACTGAGATCTCGAAATATTTTTTGTTATTTTTTTGACAAACACGCATTGAAAACATGTTATAAGCCTAATATCTCTCCGATTAAAATAATTACCTCTTGATAAATCATAAAACCATATTATTTTACCAACAAAAATATGGCTCATTTAGTAATAATTTATTTGATTTTTAAATAGATGGTCGACGTTCCTGAATCATCGTATATAGCATACTTGATAAGTGTGAACAGAACCGAAAGATATTGTATCGTTTCCAAGTACTAAAATCATTTCTTTTCATTTCATAGAAAAAATGTTATGACTCGTACATGGAAAATTCAAAACGGAAGATGAGCCTGCACATTAAGATAACGGCTGCAACATAATCTGTGAGGCTTTGACTACGTCTCATGCTTTTCAACTGGTCCCGATTTCGACATGAATAAGCGGAAACGCAGTATATAAGTTGCTTGAAACTTTAAGCAACTGATCCCTATTTATGCTATTTTAGTAAGTTTTTTTTTTAATTTTAACAATTGGGGCCGCGGTGGCCGAGGGGTCAGACCTCTGGCCTCCCACCAAGGCGATCCGGGTTCAGTTCCCGGCGGGGTCGGTCCCCGGATTTTCGCATGTGGGAATCGTGCCGGACGATGCCGTTGGTCGGCGGATTTTCTCGGGGATCTCCCGCCTATTCATTCCGGGGCCGCTCCATACTCACCTCATGTCACCCTCCACCACCGCCAAAGACTAAGATGTTAAGCGCTAACCAAAACCTCTTCACTCACTCACTCACTTTAAATAGCTTCTGATATGTAACACATTTTTTTTCGAAACATAAGTTTATATATTTTTGGTTAGCTACTGACTTTAACAAAGTTTAATTCAGTCGATAATTAGCTAAAATTAAATAAACGTACAGTTCCTAACAAAAGTTTAGGACCACTAGCTGTTTTAACATATTATACCTCTGGTTGTAATCTTTTATTTTTAGTAATGTGTTTATAAATATTTTTTGAATAGTGTAGACTTTAACGCACTTGCATTTTAAAATATTTATAGGATATCTTGTTTAGTTTTCAAGGAAGGATTTTTTTTTAAATTTAAGACATGTATTTTAAAAATTATACATTTTAGGTAGAAAAAAATCCTGGAATGTAAACTATCACATTCATTTTAAAACCAATTTTTCCCAGTGTTGGACGAAGTGGATAATCGTTAGAAAATTTTATTAACAAAAATATAATTTTTTGTTAATGTTGCACAGTGCAGGGGAATATAGTAAGATATTGACACATGCTTAAAAACTAAATAAAAAAATACCGATGAAACAGTAAGACTGCACGCGAGCCAGTCGATAGCTTAAATTTCGCACGACAGAGAACACTGCATACACTAATCTATTAAGAGAGTTTGTTCACAACTGGAATTTTTTTCTTTTGCAGAAGAAGTGCGTGTACATTTCGAGTGTTTGATAGTCACGTAAATGGGGGTAAAAAACGGCTTCGGATTGTACAAAACGGCAAATTATTGGTATGATTAAATACATCAAGTCTCATAGAACAATAGCATCAAAATTATGTGTTTGTAAGAGCTGCGTCATGAATACAATAAAAAGTTAGTAGAACTGGGTGAAGTGGCGGATAAATCGCGCTGTGGCCAGCATCCTACATCTTTGCGCGAAGACAGAGTAATTTTTAAAGCGACAAAAACCAACCGTAAGTTATGTCTACCTAAAATAAAGAGGAAATTTTAAGATTATACAACGATAATAGTTTTGACAGTAACGATTTCTCGTTGACTTAGAGAAAATGGACTGCATTGCTATGTTCCTCTGAAGACCCACTTCTGAGTAATACTCACAAGAGGAACCGCAGAATTGGGTGCAAGGGGAAAATAAACTGGTACATGGAACATTGGGGGGAAGCTCATATTCAGCAATGAATCGAGATTTAAGCTCTACAGTTCATGAAAAGTGAAGGTTATGAAGACAGTGAAGGAGAAATTTCACCCCGATCGTCTCGTATTAGCTGAGATGTCTCAGTCGTGATTTGGGGTTGCATGCCGGCTGAAATTACCAGGATATCGAGATTCGTTGATGGCACCATGGAGTCTCAAAAACACATTGAAACCATGCAGGAGAACATACATCCGCCTGGAAACTGCACGGTGGATATTTTCTTTACCAGCAAAATAACGCTTCTCGCCACACATCTGATGTAACGATGATATGGTTTCAAGAAAATTAAGTCATATTGTTGAACTGGCCCGCTAGGAGCCAGGATCGAAATCCGGAAGAAAATCTTTGGGACATCATTTATATCGTGTTGCTGCCCACGGTCCAAAGTTGAGCCTATTGATTATTAAATTGTCACGTGCATATCAGCATCAGTTTAAGGGCTTAAATGTGCATTTTTAAACCGATTTTCTTTTTGACTGATAGGCTAAAAAATATTTTATATGATTTTTTATGGAAATAATTATTTTGTGTTGTGCTTTCCCTAAAACCTTTGTAGAAATCACGAAGAGATATTTGGAATCATTGGATGTTAGTTAAACATCTTTATAAGGTGATTAACAGTGTGTTATTAAAAAAATGTATGATTTTTGTTTACATCATGATTTTTGAATTTCAACTGTAAGCACATAGCTTATGGAAAAGCTGAAGTGCGTGTCCTTCTGCCTTGCAGACATCACACAATATGTGTCTAGTGTTATGTAGTATAGTTACATTAAACATAAAAAATGTCTCGTCACATTATTAATTGTATTAGTTTGTGTTATGACGAACATATATCACTCATATGGGTGGTCCTAAACTTTTGTTAGGTATTATACGTTTTGAAAAAATTAAGTTGCAAAGTGCAAAAAATTTCCAAAATTTCCGTTAAGTGGATTTGTAATATCTGCCCTCTTACGTGGTTTGAAAAATTAAACTCACAAAAACAGCATAAATAGCAACCCATGGTCTTCAGATCTGCTAAATCACCTAAACACCACTGAGCTGATTTAGGGAACGTCGATGTGTCTCCTTACCTGCAAAATTCTTGTCTTCGGTAATGTTCGTGGTTTGGGACGGTGTGTATTCCGGCCTATCTGGCGGGCAGCGAGGCGATGGTCGACGTCACGTCTCCTGTGCGGCCCTCAGAGTAGTCGAGATTCAGCTGCAACCTGGCTTCATGAAATTAAGCAAACTATGCCTTTTTTATACTTTGCTGAGTATAGTGCTTTCTCTGATATGGCCCTACCGCCTACCCCGTGCTTAAAATGCGTTGCAGTGTGTTTGTAAACAAATTTTTTTTTTACGATACAATTCCACGTGTGTCTATTGTGCCAACGTATGAAAAGAAAACACACTTCAGAAAAGGTCGGAACCTCATTACAAAGACACTATGTTCATTAAATCTCCGTTTCGAAGCCATCCAACATGGCTTAAAACGGCCGTTACAGACCGCCGTACTTAAAAATTTACTAACTGGATGTATGTGAAACTCAGATTGCGATGTACACTAAAGTTTTCTATAGACTTTCCACTAATGAAATTACATGGTAGCTGGTAATCGTTTAGTGACCCATAGTAAAATCGGTTCAGTGGGAACCTTTCACGCTATTTCAGAGCTTGACTCGTTGAGGCGATGCGGCATTTGATGCGCGTTTCAAAGTCGTCCTTATGTATCCGTCATTTCTGAACCTCTGACGCGCAGGTAGGCAGTGCCCTTAACTCTTTTTCTATTAACAATTTTGAGGAAGTTTTGTTCTGATAGAAAATAAAAAAATAGAGGGTGGTTTTTCCGTGATTTGAAAAATTCTACCCACCTGTTTTAGCGGGGCTATAAGACCAATGGTGCAAAACCCTCCTTTTCTTCCAATACACAAGCATTGATTAACTGTTATTACGGGCACTGATCATATGTAGTTATGCAAAAAGGGACCAACTTTCAGTTTACTGGTACTGAGGTATTTAAGGTCAAAGTTTACTATGTGTTTCTAAACTTTGCGTAAACTGCATTTTTGGACTCTTTATTTTTCTTCAATATGATTTGATGCTTGTTCGTTTTTTAGAATATATTTTGGGCCTTATCCTTCTACTTGGTATGATAACATTAAAGTAAATTACATCGTGGGTTATTTCCTTTTTGTAACTACATCCGTATTAATCAGCGTACGCAAAAATATAATTTCTTTTTTTTTTTTTTTTTTCATTTCGGTAACACTGACGGTAGCTAATGGGAACACAGTGAAAATATATTTCAGCGTAATTTTTGTAAAGTGCGATTAGAACTATTTGCTAGCTCAGCTGTGATTTTTTATGTCCAGTCAGACAATTACAATGACCGGCAAGTCACATACAATGTTGATATCTGCAGAGTCTTCATAACGGATAACATAACGGTGGCTGCTGCCTGCCGAGGCATCTGAATGCCGTGCAGATCTTCGGCCAATACCCAGTTATTCAAATTCTGGTCAACATGCGTGTTGTTGCAGTATTGCCTGGCAAGCCGGACAGCAAGACGTCCGAGCGGCAATCAGGTCAGCGTTGGGAAACCACGGAAGACAGCAACTCACCTCACCTCCCTCGTAGTTGCACAATATCGAGGACAAGCACGCCGATATGTGGCGCGGTTACCAAGTAAACGGGGTCTGTCTGTCGTCTGTCGTCGAGCGGTCGTCCACCAGTACTTATCAGGTCAACAGCAGTGCAGTTCTCCGCCGGGGACTCGGGATCGAGCCCCGGCGGGTGCGTGCTCGTCCGTCGATGCCGTCTCCTCACCAATCCAGCTTTCGGTAAGGTCGTCAGAGCTAGTTATGTGGCAGCAACTCTCAACTTATTATAATACTTTGATAATCAATAATATTGCGCTCCCCTCCTAAATAAATAGAACACGTTGTAACATATTTTGTATTCAAGAGTACCTGCCATTGTAGTATAGTAAATGCCCGTTTAACCACAACTGTCTTAACGTCATTAGCCCTAAATGACATCTAAATAAACCCACAGTGTAGCTACCATCTGAGTGAAACCCCCCAAACTAATAATAACTTATGAACCCCCAATATAATAAAGACTTACAATTAAATCATTTTGTAACAGTGTGTAATGTCTGATTAGAAATAACACTGAGAGAACGTTTCCCATAGTAGATCTGCAGTAAGTGGCTGTAACGTGGAGAAAAAGGCTATTTTTCTGTCGTTTTGGTATTGAAAATATAGGTGAATTATCATTAATAATATATTGTTAATAGTTAATAGTACGACATAAAATAATGTTGCCACCACTGAAAGACTTATGGAGAACTATAAGCGAGAAAACTGCACGTAAATTCAGTGATTTGTTCATAAAGGCAAAAATAAAGGGTAATGCGCATACTGTGTCGCTTTTATAGTTTCCGGTTTTTTGAACTTTGAACACCCCAACCTAAAAATACGTTGAACGACCAGAATTCTAAATATTCTATAAATCTATTATGTATAAACAAACGTTTGTTTGTTCGCCCTACATGCGCTACTATACAATTCATCCGAGTCCGATGAAATTCAAGTGTGTAGTTGTGCTTGCGTGAGCGATGTTTTATTTCAAACAAAATTGAGAGGTTGGGGAAATGAGTTAGAGGATAAGAACAGGTATCCAAAAAGTTTAGTGAGTTGTGCGTGTACCAGCGAATGCGTTTTTAAAGATGGTTGGGCTGGGGAAGGGAGGGAGGGAGGGTGGTAAATCTGTGTAGAGGGTCAGAACATAGGTGAGTTGTTAGCGTGCGGCCAGCACACAGTTTTTTGGCAAAAAAAAACGTTTTGGGGAAAAGGGGGTATTTGGAAAACTCTGTAGAGGGGCAGAACAGGGTCCCCGAAAAATTGTAACGGGCGTTGCAACGCATGCTTGGACAGCAAGATTTTCATAGATTGTTCTTTTTTCCGACGACAACATGAAATATGTATAAGTTGTTTTATGTTTTATGACTTACAGCTGATTAAAATTTACAATCTGTGGCATTAAGCAATACTCTACAAAATAATTTATTTACTTTCCATACAATATAAAATATTAAATACCAGTATCTAGAGCCTCATTTATTCAGTTCACGTGTGCATGATATTGATTTAGTTTTATGGGCAGAGTCAACTTTGTCAAAATATTGTTTGATGAAAATCTACATTTCGATATTTTTATTTAAAAATCTTAAGAGGACTGGGAACATGTTCATCACTAGGAATCTTTCAAACCATCGTTCGGTAAAACATTAATTTCTTGGAAATGTATATTTTTTGCAAGTTCACTAATGCTCAAACGTAAAATGTACATGGTAATTCATTTTAATTTTGTTTCACACATACCGAAGTCAAGAGGTTTTAATTTCCGATACTGTAGGGTAATGGGTGTAGAATGTCGCGTGGCGGGAATAAAAGATTTTTTTTTTATTTCCGAATTAATTTTCGAGTGAAAAATTGCTGTCTGCAAAGTGGTTCGCATGTTCGGAATCAAATTGCGAAAGCTTTTTGTCGTTGCTCGCTTTTTTTTTCTGCCTTACACGAGGACAGAGTAGCCGGGGTAATGGCGGATATCAGTTTCGCTTCATTCGCGAACGAGCTCTTCACGCCAGAACGCCCCAGCACGTTTGTGGGCTCTGGGCCTGATGGCAACGCATCGCAGGCCTCGTGCACATCATAGGAAGCGTTATGTGAGCGCGTACACATAACCTCAACATCAATTCCACTCTCTCCCTCAACGACCAACCACACAATAACTCTGTTTAGAGTAACATATCAATCCGGATTGAACTAGTAGTGGACTGAAGAATCTTGATTCACATTTAACTTTAAACATCTCCCTACCGGACTGAGGTAGAGTGGACTGAGTAATCCAGTCCAGTCTACTAGGTGGACTGGAGTGTAGAATCCGGATTGAAACGTTTACTTTAGACACCTATCGGACTGAACTGAACGAAGATGAAGCGGTCGCCATGTTGCCATATTAAATCGAATTCTATGGTTATGTTAGAGGTTATAATCGACCTGGGCTAGTTTAATAAAACTGTTCAGTGCTATAAAACTAATATGAAGAGCCAATTAAACAAGAATAATATTCCTTTGGATAAATTCAAGCAAAATATATACCAAATGTTCGCTCTTGGTTTTTTGACATTCATTTGTTCTGTAGTTCGATGTTTCGCAAATAGATGTGTCTAGACACGGAGTCAGTCCATGTTTACTTGTCAATCTGGATCAAAAAGTTTACCATAAACGACAGTTAATGGCGTCAGTGGTGAGTATATAAGTCTTGCTGCAGTTCTTCGAGGGCTGGTGGTGTGCGTTATATGTTGACAAACGCGATTGTTAGCTGTGGCGCTACGAAATTCTGGAGTGAAAGGGTTGGCAGCCAAATCATTTCGAGACACACTCTGTGTACGCCCGATTGCTGTTCGTTTCCTGAAAAATTATTGCAATCTGCTACGAGACTCCTTTAGTGTATGTACCCTACGTGTTACATACTTAGTGCAACAGCATGACGTCATACATCAAGAACGTCTGATTTTACGCGATAGTGGGAAAAAATATTTGCCTTAATTTTTCTAAAAATAATTTTTCTACAACTGGTTAAACGGCAGCGGGTTTCGGAAGAGTGTAACAAAATTAGTATAATCTGTTTCGTGTAACTTCAGAAAATTTTAACAGCTACTTATGGGCAGTAAGTTTCAATATTTCACTATGCGTCACATCGCAAGATATGTTTAGTGCTGAGATACCCATTTTACAATTTGCACTGTTAATTTCGTCTTGCATTGGGTCACATATTACAAAGTATTAACAGGTATTATGCGTAAAAATCTATCAAATTTTACAGAGCGTAATACAACTTCGTGCGCATTAGGAACTGAAAAATTGTACGATACGGATCTATTTTTCACACGTATTTAAACCTAAGAAAATCATAAAGTATGTAACCACTCAAGGCCATTCTCCAGTATCTACTTGTATTGAATAAGCTTAAGGCCACGGGACTCTATTTATGCTATTTTACTAAGTTTAATATTTTAAATCCTGAAAGGGAACAGATACCGCAAAAACGTTACACAGAAATGTTGGAAATTGTTTGTACTATATAGCCGAGTAAAAAAAGTAGTGAAAATGCTTGGCTAATTGTCGACTTAATTCAATATTCTTAATGTTAATAACCAACCCAAATTTCAAATACTTGTATTAAAAACAATAGGCTTCTTAGTACATACATTTTCCAACATTTCTATGTGAGAGTGAGAATTTTTTTTGCTCGGCGCTCAACATCGAGGACTTAAGCGCTGGTGAGTCGAGTATGGAGCAGTGCCGGAATGAAGGGGCGGGTGGAACGGGAGATCCCCGAGAAAACTCGTCATGCGAAAATCCGGCGACCAACTCCGTCGGGAATCGAACACGGATCACCTTGGTGGGTGGCGAATGGTTTGACCACTCGACCATCGCCGGTCCAAACATTTCTCAGTAACGGTTTTGTGATATCTGCTTCCTTTAAGGATTAAAAAAATTAAACCCTGTAAAACATAATAAATAGGGTACCATGGCCTTAAACCTGCATCTCTAGAGCGTGTATCCCGCCTACCTTACTATAGTTCATTCGTGCATGATTCTGGCGGTGTTTTTCCAAGTTCTCTCGTCGCCTGCCAGAGGCCTTCTTTACCGCTACACTGCCAATGGTAATGATCGCTGTAGGCGGGTTAGGAACATCGCGCATATCTAGAGGCGTTTATAGTAAGTCTAGAGGTTAGCATGGGTAGGACGATATTAGAGCCTTAAGGGTTAAAACCGTAACCCAAGTAAAGGGCTTAAGCGTCCAATACGCCATAAAAGAGACTTCTCCTCAACTCTTGGTTACTCTGCTTGACTGCAGGATCGGCAGCTGTTAGAAGATGAAACCATGCCAATAGCACTAATCAATGCAAAAACACGTAACCAAATTCATTACAAAGTTGACTCTGACTGCACTGTGTCCAAAATGTCAGAGATGCTCGAAACAAACGGTGTACGAAATGTAAATAGCTGAATACATTGAAACAGTACCGTGGCCGTATTTTGTACGACATGCAATTTACGTATAAGAATTCGTCTTTTTTTTTTTTTTTTTTTTTTTTTTCAGTTTACCTGAGATAATTCCGCTTGTTTAAGCGTAACCTGGAGGTTATTGAAACATTCTAAAAATTATTAGGTAATACTGAACACCAAAGTAAATTAGATATGGTAAAACTGTTTCACGTGCATTAGTGGTATCCGTTCCTCTCTCTCTCTCTTTCTCTCTCTCTCTCTCTCTCTCTCTCTATATATATATATATATATATATATATGCGTGTGTGTGTGTGTGACAGGAAACTTACCAGACATTTATAGGAACAATCCTTATAATTTTTTCTATTTCCAAGCTGGCGCATACTGTGCATATGTTAAAATATTCTAATTGTGTTTAGGAAGTGAGTAGATGGGTTTGGTAGGTGCACTTTGGGGGCGCGGGGCGTCGGTGCTCGGTGCCACGGCCGCCATCTTGGCCGCCATCTTGGCCGCCATCTTGTCCGCCATCTTGTCGGCCATTTTGTCGTCTGGTTTTGTCGGCCATCTTGTATTTCATTTTCTCCTGCTCTATCATTCTGTTAATTTTTTCTCCTGCTCTATCAT
>PNEQ01027566.1:116653-128420 GCA_003012365.1 Medauroidea extradentata | reverse complement strand
TTAAAATAAATTTCTAAAAGTACCAAAAAAAATTTAAATTTTGAAATTTTTTATTTAACATAAACATTTTTTGTAACGGGTTTTAAATGCTACAGGCCATAGACAGTAACGCGTAGTTTTGATATGATTTTTTTCATTTCATTATGTTAACTGGTTTTCAAGTTTTGTATGAAGTAAAAATACGCAAATTTTGACTTTGCAGTGCCATTACGGGAAAACTAGATGAGCTAATTTTTTTCCGTTAGAAGTATATGTACTCTCAAGTAATGTGTACAAAACTAACACTATTTCATACAAATATAAAATTATGTTTTTTCCCCACTTGAACAACCTTAACTCCTTAAGGGTGTTCAAGTGCTGTAAAATAATAATTTTATATTTTTTATGAAATATTGTTAGTTTTGTAGACGATACTTGTGGGTTCAATTAACTCTCACGAAAGAATTTTAGCTCTCATAATTTTCTCACAACGGGGTGTCAAAGTCAAAATTTGATTGTTAAAACACCATGCGAATAGTAAAACCAAACTGACCTACTTAAAAAAATAATTCACTGTGAACTTACATTCCATGAGCTATGCTATATAACATTTAAAAAAACCACAACGTAATATGTCGAATTAAAAAAATTCTCAAAAGTGCAGAACACAGTTGCAAATTCAGCATTTTTTAAAAATACAAATACAGTTCGCGGGATTTTATTTAAATGTTTTGTTACGTAGCCCATAGCATGTTATTTCACTGTGAATTAATTCACGTCAATTGGTTTTCACTATTTCAATGGCAGCAGAACATGCAATTTTTTACTTTGACGCACCGTTATGAGAAAACTACGCCAGCTAAAATTGTTTCGTAAGAGGAAACGGCACTCACAAGTATCGTCTACAAAACTAACACTATTGCATATAAATATAAAATTATGACTTTATTGCACTTAACACCCTTAAGGGCTTTCATATGGAAAATAAACGCATAATTTTATATTGTACGACATAGTATTAGTTTTGTCGACATTACTTGTGACTACATTTTACACTTGCAACAATTTTTTAGCTCTCTCAGTCTTCCCATAGCGGCATTTCAAAGTCTAAATTTCAAGTTATGGGATCATGAAAATAACAAAATCCAACTGTCTTACTAAAATGAAATAATTAACACTTAAATTATATACTATGGACCATACGCTTCATGACTTTAAATTCATACTACAAAATTGTTGTATTTTTTTAATTGCAGTAAATTAAAAAAGGTGCCATCATTTTCTGAATTTTCGAAGTACAATGTAATTTCGTTGTGTTTTTAAATCTTTAGCACATGGCCCATATATTTTAATTAGAGTGTTAATTATTTCATTCCAGTATGTCAGTTTTTATTAATTGTATGTTCTCGTAACTTGTAAATTTTGATTTTTTACATAGTGGTATGAGGAAGACTATGAGAGCAGAAGAATTTTCACAGGTGAAAAAAGTCGTCACTATTAATGTCTACAAAACAAACACTTAAAGCTTGACTTTATTACTTGAAATACTTATGATACTAATTTGACAGCTAAGAATTTGCCTGGAGTGAAAACATGTTTCCTACCGAAATTTTTCAATTTGAATGAAAAAAATAAATACGTTGTTGTAGACGTCCCAGTGACTACATCATCTTCCTATGGTAAACTTTCAGCTCGAATAATAATTCCATTAAGGTACGTTCGAGTCAAAATTGGAATGTTATGGCAGCATACATCCAACGAAAACCAACTATATTTATGAAACAAAATAATTTTCACTGAAACAATATGTTACAACGTATAAAAATATAAAGCATCAAATTTTTGTTTCTAAAAGATTACTTACTGGTGATTAATAAAAACTCCTATATTTTACTAAATTTTTTTTGTACAGAAATAAGTTGCTTTACCTTGTATGGCTAAGCATGTAGCCTGTGACATATAACTTTAGCGTAAATTATTTAATTAATTTATGTCTCTTGGTTTTCATTGGTAGCATGCTCCCGTAACATACAAATTTTGAATTTGACACGCCATGATGAAAATACTATGAGAATGCTAAACATTTGTGCTAGGAGGATAAAAGTAATAGAATATAGTTTAAATTAATTAATTAATATTTTATTTTCACGCGCTGGGGGGGGGGACATTAATACGTGAGGTCCTTATAGCGTAGTGTCGTGTTTCTAGACAGTGACATAGACTTGTGACCTCGAGTGAGGTAGAGCGAGTCGTGAGCTCATAACAACGGTCTACTTCCGTCCAGACACACGCAGCCAAGTCTCGCTCGTGCCTCGTCCATAACTTCGGTCGTCTCGTCTCCATTCCTCGTCCTGTCAGCATTGGCTGCGACACGAGCTGCACCCTGGGAAACCTAACCTGATGCACGCACACAAGAGTCTATAGAGAGAGAAATGCATGCATGTCTCAACAGCTCTACGCAGGCGCGAATACTTGCAACAACGCGTATTAATTCTTATTGTGGTTTCCTAACCTAACAAAACCGACCTTTCAATCAGAGTATAGCATTTTTTCATACTTCTAACTATTCTAAACTGATTAAAACTTGTCCTTTACTAATTGTCCGTCTTGTTCACGGACATGCGCAGTGGCTGCTTCTGCGCGGGGGAACTGGAAGGCGTTACATTTCTCCCGCTACACTTTTTACAAACACATCCAGTCAACATTTCTTCCTCTCTATTTCTCTGTACATCTATATTTCTCCATCTATCTATATTTCTCTATACATATATTTCTCTATCTATACTTCTCTCTCTATTTATACTTCTCTCTCTATCTATACTTCTCTCTATCTATATTTCTCTATCTATATTTTTCTATCTATATATATTTCTTTCCATCTATATTTCTCTATCTACATTTATATCTCTATCTACATTCCTATCTCAATCTACAATCCTATCTCTATCTACATTTCTATCTCTATCTACATTTCTATCTCTATCTACATTTCTATCTCTATCTACATTTCTATCTCTCCATCTCTCACTCTATCACTCTCTACCACTATCTTTATATCTCTATCTCTCTCTTTATATACCTGAAAGGGAAAGGCCACATGGACCTTGATGATTGTCTTCCTCTCTTTCTTCCTAATATCCCTTAACACTCGTTAATTTTTACCTGGAATTAAATATAATCAGAAATGTTCAAATATAGATACTTTTTAGTAAATGTGTCACTTCCTAGCATAATTAATATAACAAAATTAACGGTTTTTGTCGTCAAACGCCATAGCAAGCGAATGTTGACATGCGTTATTTAAAAACTTCTGGAACTGCAGCATACGAAAAATAACAGTAACTTATCGACTTTGAGTATAATGGAAGTGTTAAATAATGGATATAAAATGTTCTGCTCGTATTGCTATACACGTTTTGTGGCAGGTGATTCATTTAGCCATGATTAAGTTCACAAATGATATTCTCCTTGTAATATACGGGATGTCCAGGAATGGACGTATAATAAGCAAACCACGCGAATCCTTGGCTAAATTGATTAGTGACAAAATGCTGTACCATGACATTTTTAAGTGTACAATGTGGCAACACTGCACGGGATAAACCCTATCTTGTGCTACACGGTTATCTTACTACTACTACTATCCTGATCATCATATTGTGGCATCTGACTCAAAACCTCGAGCAGTCCAACCATGACTCCACACACCATACACCTAGACGTAGAACGCAAGATGGGACTTTCTCAGTGCTATGGTGCCATATCGTGCACGAAAACTGCTGTCACACAACAGTTTGCCACTGACATTTTCTTCTCTAATTTAGCCCAGAGTTCTCATGGTGCGATTGTCATGCGGCCGTTTCTGAACATCCTATGTATGTATTTGTGTGTGTGTGTGTGTGTGTGTGTGTATGGAAGGATTTAAGGCGGCCGCCTACCCCGCACTTCAAATGCGTTGCAGTGTGTTCGTAAACAGGTTTTTTCTACGAAAATATACCACGTGTGCCCATTGCGCCAACGTACGAAAAGAAAACAAACTTCAAACAAGGTCGGAACCTCATTGGAACACGGTTTCTAAGCCCCCAACATGGCTTAAAAATGACCTTTTCAGACTTCTGTACTTCAAAATGTACTAACCGGATATACGTGAAACCCAGATTGCGACCTGCACTGAACTTAGTTGCAGACTTTCCACCAATATAATTATATGGTCATCGCTTAATGGCTCAATAGTAAAAACGGTTCGGCGGGAATCTTGTACGCTAGTTCAGCGCTTTGCTTGTCGAGGCGACGTGGGATTTGATGCGCGCTTCAAAGTCGACCTTACTGCTCCGTCGCTTTTGAGCCCCTCGCGTACTGGCAGGCGGTGCCCTTAAGGCTGTTTTTTTGTACGGTTTACATACTATCAGTATAACTTTAAAAATGTAAAAACTTTCAAGGTAATATTCAATGTCATTTTCGACATTTTACAAAAATACGAATTATGAAACGGTGGATATATACGAGTTGAGTTAGGCTGCTAGTCACAATAGGCTACAGTTCACCGTGCCCGGATATCCATGGAGGAGGGCGAGTAGTCTAACCACTAAACTACCGTTTTTTTACTCTTGTAGTAGTGACTGCAGTAGGAAAAGCTCTGATGGATATATCATACAGACCATCAAGTTAGCTGAATTGTAGTAGATTAAATTGGAATTTTACGTGATTTAACAGTTTTAACAAATTATAAAAATCTTAAATTTTATTTAATACGTCAGTATTTAGTTTTACTACTGAACTTAAAGTTGTTAAGTGGTAATATAAAGAATTCCAGCAATGTCACTCAAACTGTGTCATGTGATTGTATTTTATGTTTATTGCAAGTATTGCTGCAGCGTTACTTGCACGTACTGCACATACTACGTTACTGTAAACCATTATTAGGCTCAATAATAATATTCGAATAAAGCTACGTCTTCTTTATATAATATTTTTAATGTTTTCAAATAGTTTCTAATTATAAATTAGGTAACAATTTAACTTCTAGTTAAGATAGCTCAACAAGTGACAATCGACAGTGTTCGCACCGAAATATACTAAATTAAACCATGCATCGGAACACTGTCAGAATCAGCGAAAATAATGATGCATAGCAAACAAAGCAGCCTACACGGTTTCATCTTCAGCGAGTGTACACTTCCCTGCTATGCTTGCTCACTCTGCAAACTATCGTTCACTCTCGGAAGGAACTCCAACTGTTTTCCCCGGCGGGTGTTTTCCGATATCGTCGCCAGACATCCCGCTTTCCAGGACATGTCCTCTTCTGCTTCTTTCCTCCAGTATCTCAGACGATACGCACACAGCTTGCCGAGGATAAAGAGAACAAGTGTTTTCTCTTCTGACGTAAGAGCACTTTTACTTTACTCTTCCTGCGTCCTGAGCAGTTCAAATCTGCGTCCTTCCCGCCACTGAAGTATTACGCTATACAGGATGTTCTCAGAGGATTTACCGCTACTTACAAGGCTAGTTTATTAAAAAGTTCTCCATAACTGCAGTAATGTGAGAGGCACGATTATTTCGCGTATTCATCTAGTAGCAGCCTAGACTTCTCAGTCCTATACACGAACTGGGCATTGTCGATTGTTCATTGGCTCCTAACCGTGCATGCGAGTACCACGTGATTTCAACACGAGTTATTTCCTTATTTATTACTGGTTTGCAGTCGTCAAATTTGTATCAAAACAACTGTTGTCTGATCACTGTGATGACAGAAAAGTATACCTTGTTGACGTTCAACCTGACCTAGAATCAATACGCCAAATAATCGTGCCTCTAGCTATTCTCCGTTCACTCTTAGTTGAGTTTTAGGATAAACAAAGCAAATTATAAACAAACATGTTCATTGGCTGCCTACCGCCGTGGACTGTGATCTTGCATAAGAAATAGATCTTTGTTATCTGTCGTGTACATATGAATTTACCAGTCCATCACTTAATGAGAGAGTTTTATTAACAAATATCTAAAATATACAGACGTTACAAACACAATCTACGACGCTATATGTTTATTACTTTAATTATGGTTAGCGGACGACACGTCCGTACAGTTGGTTCACGAGTTATTTAACGACTGACGCACTGTTAAACGTACGAGTTTCTTGGTACACATGCCAGTGTTTAGAGACGTACGATACTCTGAAGATACCAAAAGTCTAGTCCAGTAATAATTACCACAGTAAAAATAAGTCAGAAATATCACAATGCTTTATTTTTTCAAAGAATTTTTGGACGTTAACGCGTCAATGTTGTGGTTTCTGCGAATGTTTTCTTTCGTTCGTCCATTTTCCGTTCCAGTTCGTCCGATCCACAGCCGCGTGGTCCGAACCAAAGTTCCTTGTTCTATTTTGTTCCATCTTCGCGTCGGTTTATATTTACGTCGCTTGCAGATTAGGTTATGTGATGCTGGACGTGAACAGTGAAAATGTCTTGCATGGTTTTCGAAACGTGGATATATTTCTTCATTACTGAACAAACTGTGGTGATGTTTATAAGGCAAGAATAAAAATCTCGAATAGCAATCTTTTATGTATAAAAAAAACAATGTGTGTCTTGAATTATCGACAGATTGTTTGGTGATTTATAAAATGTAAATTTTCCAAAACGAAGTACAAAATAAAACAGGAGGACTTTACAGTAAGTTTAATCACTCATCTTGTTGACAACTTTTTTCTGCATGTAGTACCAAATTTTCGTTACGTTAATACCGGAATATCTGAATACAATCGTTAGTCATGACTTGACAATTAACATTAAATTTTGAAATATACAGTAATTACACATGATGTCAATATTTTTATCAAGTTTTTGTGTAATTTTTGTTTCCTTATGTCGGTAACACGTACGAAATTTTCACGCAATATTGTTTTAATATATACGGCGTTGTTGTTTCCTATGATGCCGACTGTACACACGTTTGTCGGTTGGAAATAGTGCGTCGGCGCGACGCACAAATTGAGCCAATTAGAAGCTAGCGAAGTGCAATGATATTACTTTATTTGTTTACTTCAGAACTCAACTTAGAGTGAACGGAGAATATAAGTTTTCACTGGCGGGGTGAACAATGTTAGTATGATCTCCTCCCTCATCTTCGTTGACAAACATGTTCGCAACCCAATAATTTGTTTGTCTAGTGCCAACAAAACACCGAAGTAACTGAAACCAGATTATTATGTCGTTATTCTTATGTTTTCCTTAAAAGAACCATCTGGTTATCGCAGTTAAAAATTTGTTTGTCTATAGAAAGAGATTCTATGTTAACTAATACACAAACATTTAGAGGTATTACCGAGAACCAAACCTGGATCCTATGGAACAAATGTACTTTATAAATCACGGCCATCCTTAGCTGTAGCATTCAACGTACACACAGTTAGTACGGCATGCTTTACAAGTATATAAATTTGACCACGTGTTACACTTGATTTAGCTTAGAAACCCTATGTTGCCGTCATCCGCGGGCGTGTGGTTACCTAACCTGCGCATACACCGTAGATGGTTGCCCTGCTGTCGAGGTTAGCTTGAAAATATGTGCTCCAAATACAAGACATTGTGTTATTCAAGTTTTCAAGATTATTCGTTAGCCTTTCTCAGTTATGTTTGCTACAATCCTGATAGACATTCGGTACAATGGCGAGGTACGCTCTAGCACAAGTCTAACAAAGAGTAATAAAAGTGCGGGAGCGCCTGACAGTAGGCAACACAACTTACACAGGGCTGTGTATCGATGCGTATTATCAGCTGCTATGAAATCCAAGAATTAGATAACGCAACATGCGTGTTCCTCCAGGCATTCTCTCTTCCGAAATAACACATGTTTATTATACCTAGAGACAGGAAATTTCGCGAAAAGATTTTTGCAGCCCTTTGTTTCAGTGTCTTACGTGCGCACTTGCACCTCGGCTTTGTGGTCAGTGATTGGATGCCGCAACACACAGCGTCTGGAGGTTAAACCCGCAAATCACAGACGTGATGTGTCGCAGTTATCCGTGTACTGATTGGCACGGTTAAACGAATAAAGACTCTGCACTAAAGTATCTTGTCAATAGCCATGAAGTTGAGCTGGAAGGTACACACGTAAGGCACTGAAACAAAGTGGGGCAAAAACCTTTTCACCAAAAACGCCTGTCCCTAATTATATCAAACAGATAGGTATTGCATTCACGTATGGCCGTGCAAATGGTGCTAATAGACTGGCGAATCCGTTTTATAAAAATGCGTTCTCAGGCAGAGCACAACCAAACCATAAAACATTTGCTGTAGTTTTGCGCCGACTAGCTGAGACGGAAACTTGAAAGCGAGGGCATCAGCACCAGGCAAGTGGATGAACAATCACAACACAACTTCATCAGCAGCTCTTCTACACTTACTATCATCAACGAATGTACGCCCTTGAGCCTGGCGATCACCTGGCTCGACTGACTTTCTGCCAGTAGTTCATTGGACCGTCTGCAGCGGCAGTCTTCGCTCCGCCGCCTCTGTTTACAGAATACGCCATGTATATACAGGCAGTCCAGCAAACAAGGATAAAAAAATTTCCTTACCTTTTCCAGGTTTTTTAATAGAAAATGAAAATTTTCCAGAAACATAAAAACAATACATGTGTACAAATACAGTAGAAGCCCATTACAACATTCGCGTTGGGGGATAGGACACCTGCAGGAAAGTGATTCCGCGCAGTATACTGTGTGTGACCTTTCCTTTACTTGCAAATTATGGGTATTAAATGGACGTTTACTATAATATTCTTTCGAAAAAAAAAGGAATTACAATAAATGTAGTTTTGTTTAACTAACTTTTGTTTACCCAACGTTCCATATTATCGTAGGCCCCATAACAGAAATAAACATATAGATTGGCAAGACACTTTGATAACATGTATGAATTATATTTTTTTGTTACTCCTGACCTATATCCGGACTAAGTTTGGAATTTAATTGTTTTATTCTCTAAACCTCCAATGTTCTGATGGCTCATTTATGTCAGGCAAGCAATGCTTCATCGTATAACACAATACTGGATATTAAATCTGCTAAAACATAATCGAGGTAGCAATGACAACTTCAACACAAATTGTTTTGTCGCTATTGATCTAGATTGGTGCAAAATATGCATTAAATAAAGGTAAAATTAAACACCTTTAGAAACACTACGACTGAGGTCCGTCGTATTTGGCAGTTACAATTCTGTGACAAGTAGGCTTAGTATGGAATATTCTAACACTTCATAAAATAAATTGATAATTGCTAGTTCAGATTAGGCTTGTTCATCAACTTTAGTTGCAGAAAATATTGAGATTTTTATCGCATACTCGAATTCAAATAAATGCCATTAATCTTACAGCCTGAATATAACACTGCAATATTTGAATTTATTTGCCCATAGTAAAACGAAAACATATTTTCGGCGAAACCTAGATAGATTCTTAACAGTTGGCAAATAAGTATATAATTTTAGTAACTTCCAGAATTTTCACAAATTCCCCTGACATTTTTCTGACAGCCATATTTCCCTCACTTTTCCAGATTTCCCCTGTTTTCCAGGTCGCCGGACACTTTGATAGAAAAGATGGTCTCACTCACACAATTATCAGTGGGCAGACGACAACCCACTTGCTACCATCAGTATTAGCAACGATTTCGTATAACTGTGTGGGCTGGAATAGTGTGTGATTGTCTGGTGTGGCCGTATGTGTTGCCACCACGCCAAACAGGTGAAGTGTACAGGGAGATTCTCGCCAATGTTTTGTGACGACTGTTGTAGGACGTGTCTTCGGATGTGCGCCAATTATGTGGTCCATGCATGACGGTGTACCAACATACTTTAGTCATCCTTGCAGAGCTCTGTCGGATGTAACATTTCATGGCAGGTGGATTTTCCGTACTTTTATTTGTTGTGAGGATATGTGAAGAGTCTTGTGTGTAGCTCTGATTGCCAGTTGTTGAAACTTGTTACAACTGCTATTTTTTTTTTTAAGCTTGTCAAACTTTTCGTGTCCAACATTTCGGTTCGTTCTGTATGTAAGGTAAACTAATACGTATTTCATTATTACAAATGAAATGTGAACTTTATGTTCCATGATCGAGTCGTGAGTCATTCTCAAAGCCATTGTCTTTCATTAATTTATATTTTTAACCACATGCTTTGAAAACATTTGAGACTGTGTACAATCATACGATACACAATTATGCCAGAGTATTTTTAAATTATGTACCGCGTACTAGTTGTATTTGTTGTCAAAATATATGATATTCCAGGGGCAAAAATCTAAAAATCTGTTCGGTGTATTCCAACAGAAAAATTCAGAGTATTAAAACTGTAAGAATGAGTTCTTGATATAGGATATTAATTTCCGTTAAAAAATTAATTTCGAAACCACTGCAATACAAAAGAGCGAGGCCTTAACACGGAACAGTAGTTAGGTTTTATGTACTAGTCGCCCAGAGGGAAGAAAACAGCATGCACCTGTTTGTGTAGCGCCGTAAATGTACAGTCATGGACACAAAAATTGGGCCACTGAAATAATCAAAGTCCACTTCGGCAATCATCGCCATCGGCTGTGTGCAAGCGGGAGCCTGGCATCTAGGCAACCTGCAGAACAACGAATAGCGGTGAGCTGGAACTGCGCTGAGCACAGGTTCTGTTGTAGGATTGGAGCTTCGCCCGTTCACACCTTCCTCCAGCGACCAAGCACTGTATATTGGCTGAACCAGTGCGGCGCACAAACTATTTAGTAAATGTAAAAGCGACACATGTCTATTTACAATATACGTTGGGGAGGCCCAAAAAGGAAATCGTGGATGGAAGTGACATTACTTTTATACATATATAATATCTCTGTCTCCATAATGGACAATTGACCGTATAGTTCATTCAGATTAATGTGAGCACTTTAGAATGGAACTATCTAAAAATATCACTGTCCGTTTACTGCACGTAAAGCAACAAAATCATATAGTGGTTTACTCCAAGGTAAGTTGGCAGCGAATGAGGGAAAGTAGTGCAACATATAGAGACTGCTGCGTGTTTGTCTGTCAGTGCTGAGAATGCAAAAATATTTGAAAGTGTTGACGGCATATACCGTTCACTGACACGTAATGGCTGAAGTTCAGTAAGTAATATATTTGTGTTATGGTATATTACAGTGAATTTGTAAACCCAGGTACTACGGAACGAGGCACAGTCTGTAAGGGCATACTATATAATATATTACTCTGTAACATGTGTAAACACATTATGGATGCCATATTCCTTAAATATATTCGTTTACATGTGTGTTGACTAAGGGCTATGTAAAGGGCCCGCAGCGTGCGAACGCTCGAATTATAAAACCATTAACAGAATTAAACGTACTTTACATAAATGAAAGAGTAAGGTTTTGTCGACTAGACAGTTTTAATGCGGATGTTACCACATGCATAAATAGCTAATGGACTGCATAAGTTACCAATAAAAGGTGATAATATCCGTTAAAAACATAAATGACGTAAACCGCAAACTCAATAAATCTGTAACAATGTTATGTGTAAACGTTGTAAAGTTATGTGCTTTAGAGCTCTATAGTAAGAAAACGTTGAAGATCAGTAACATTTAAATTGCAAATGGATTTTAGTATTTGAAAGTTACCATCACATTTCTACGCTAAAAAAGTACTATTTATTCTAAAACAATGTATGATGTATTGTTATATACTTTTAGATAATATTATTTCGCATATGTTAATAAAGTTATTGTTGCAAATGCATAGCTTTCAT
>PNEQ01027566.1:79189-116553 GCA_003012365.1 Medauroidea extradentata | reverse complement strand
TAATTATGTAAAGTACATTAACTCTATTAATGATTTTATAATTCGAGCATTTGCGCGCTGCGGGCCATTTCATTTACGTAGCCCTTAAGGGGTCTTCCTATAGAGGCTGGTTTGTGTGTGAGAGGCAGGAGCGGTAACAGTGCCGCTAACCGACATATGTAATGCATGTCGCCTCTCTGCGCAAGTCTCTCAGCTGGCGTGCAGTGCTTCACTATTATCCTTTTTCCTATGGGACTTCAAACGGTGACCACATTATTTTATTTATGGTTAGCATAGTTCAAAGTCTAAGGCTTGTTTCTATAGTTATGTTTTTCGAATATGATTGTTAATTTTCCAGGTACGGCAGTCAAAAAGCCACTTTTGGCAGTTTTTAGGGGCCAGAAGATAATGTTGGTAATAAACGTGCCGCATTTTGAAACTCAAGCGACATAGTTTGAAGTGTGTGTTCCTTTCGTAGATATACATATATAATGTGCGTTAAATAGTTTCGTCAAAAAGAGAATAGTCGTCACTCGCTGCAACGCATTTGAAGGGCAGATAGGCAGGCCCCTTAAAGACGATATTGCGAAAGATAACAAACAAATTACAGGCTGTCTAAATTACATATGTTGTAATAACTACCCTGTGTACTATGCAATGTAGGAGTTCTGTAGAAGCATCGGTGACATACGAAAGTTATCACATATTGTTTGTGTACACGTTTTTTATGTTTTCTTTCAAGAGCACAGATGGCCGCATTCGACCATAGTAGCGCTCTGATCAGGAGTCCAAATAAATAGTGCTGCTGTTACAAGGCCATGCTCGAGCTACACAGCTGTACTTGAGCCTAACATATGATCAGTGTCTTTCGTTATATGGTAGTATAATGACTATTTGTTTTATACGTGGACGATACTTTTGAACGCTGTTTTCTTTATCTCATTATTTTTCGATGGCGCATCACAACACATCTGTAAATAAAATAAAGAGTAATTGCTCTTGTTGAAAGCGGGGGTTTTTCAGCACGTAAATCTGGTGAAACGTACGGAATATCTTCTTCAACGGCAACTAGATGGGTACAGCGCTACCGCGAAACTGGTGGGATTGAAAGGAAACGAGGGACCGGACTTTGGCGTGTTTCAACGCATCGAGATGACGCAGTATTGGTAAAAGAGGCGCGAAGACATCCATTTCGAAATTCAAATGAACTACAATTGACTGCAAATTTCCCAGGTAGCAGCAAAACTGTCCGTCTGCGGCTAAGAGAAGCTGGACTTCAGTCACGAAGAGCTGCAATAAAAGAAAACTTAACCGAAGAGCACAAAATTTACAGACTGGCTTTTGCTGAGCTACAATCAAATAGAGACTGGGAAACTGTGATATTAACAAATGAAACTACAGTCTCGTCTACCTATTCAGCCCCAGTATTTGTGTACAGGCCACGAGGGACCAGACATCAACCACAATACACAGCTATTCGCCATCGAAGTGGCCACGTCTCTGTTTCCTGCTGGGGCTGGATTTCTAAGCGAGGCGCTGGAGTACTTCACCGTATTGACGGCCACCTGACCAGCTGTCAGTACGTCCACATAATGGAAAACGTCATGGTGTCATCAGTTGGGGTGTTATACCCAGAAGGTATGACCGAATTACAGCATGATTTATCTCCAATTCATACGTCGCAACGAGTTCAAGAATGGTTTTCTGACCATCACATCATGTTGACCGACTGACCTCCTCGTGCAGCTGACATGAATCCTATCGAGACAATGTGGGCGGGAGTAAAAAGAGTCCTTAAAGAAAATTGGCCGAATCCTCTTACATCATCCAAAGATGCATTGTGGAATAGTATGTCAGATGCTTGGGATGAAGTCGCTTCTGGAAACCAATATGTTTCTTCATTGGTGAACTCTATGCCACAGCGATTACGCAACGTGATCGATGTGCAGGGATGTTAGTCGAATTATTAAACACTAATTGAACGTAGGTGCATTGAAGTGAGAGATATTCAGAACTGTTATGTCACAAATGAGTCTTCACAATTTACATGACAGACGTTATGTGCATACATCTACAAGGAGACGTGTTTTTGCTGAGGTTTATAATTGCAATGCGATATTCACGCATCTGGGTTTGTCAGTGAAACAATTATGTTGTGTACACCACCAGCGAAATTAATAGACATACGTTTACGAAAAGTATTAGACACGTCCGGAAGTATTACTGATGGTCAAATAGTGTAATGAATACTGAGGTAAACATGTAAATATGTTGTATTCAGACAAGGGTTACGCTATAGTGACCAGTCAAATTACTACGTGTGGCGATTGTGTGCTCTGGTATCGGGAAGTCGAAAAGAGAAGCTGTGTGAATATCCGGTGTACTGTATTGTAACACGAAAATGTCATAATGTGTTAAAAACTGGTTAGATCAATACATAATATGGTTGTTACAAATGTCACGAAGAGATTATTTTTTGTAAAGCACTACAATATTGCGATTTGTCTCGCGAATGCCTTATGTGAGCAATTCATATACCTTACATGCAGACAGGGTTGTTACGTGCAATTTTATATTACACGCGTAGGTAAGGCTACGTACTTATATGTGCTTATTTCATTATTTGTATCAATACAGTTGTTTGCCTAATGTTGTGATATTGTTCTTCTTCACTATGTATGTTCAAATGTGTAAAGATCATTTGTGATTTCGAATGTAGAATGATTTTTAAGTATGGGAAAAAAGTATTTACAACTCAATGCATCATTTCCCAATACTTGTCGTTGAATTACATACATAAGTAGGATTACAATTACAGATAAAATAAACACGTGCAATCGAAGTGTTCTACTGTCTGCGCGCCAGCTGTGAGTCCCTGGCGGGTGTGCGATTTTCGTTCGTAAAGATATAAATAATATAACGAGGCGGAAACCATGTCGACGCACGTACTAGCCGAAGTAATGTCGTAAGTTGGGATGAGTTTGCTGCATTTTTACTGTGGCATACATGAAGTTTGCGAAGAAAAATGCGTTCATGCCAGGGACTCAGAGCTGGCACGCGGACAGTATGTTATCGTTTTGTTTAAATTGCAGGCATGAGACCTTTATAATATTCAAAAAATAAAAATACTAAATGTGTGACATCAGGACGGTTCAATAATTTTTGTTACATATATCGTGAAAACACAACATTCAGTATATTTTGTTTGTTATTTATACTAGAATTTAACATAACACGCCTGACATTAAATCATTTGTCCATCTAATAAATGTGTATGTTTTGCAGAACTATTAAGAATAAATGTGAATGTCGATCCACTTTCCCAAATATAGATATTAATAATTTTACAACAGATTTAATATACGTGATGTTAAGAGAACTAACGAACATCAATATTGTTACAAAGACGTGACGTTTATAAAAATACGTGTGCATGTCTGGTACACTTAACTCTTAAGTCTTACAAATGTTATTCGTATGAATATGCTCAGATATTTAAACCAACCTAACACATCAAAACATTGCCAGGTTTTCAGCGTCAATTTATTGTAACTGTCCACCAATGTCAAACATGAAGATAGAAAACGTATTTGTAAAACACAGTAATAAAGTTACGAAAGTGCACAAATTTTCCAATAAACAGACAAAAACAGTTACCTATATCATATCAAAATGTCAATATTCAATGCACGCGTATTCTCATTCTCATACAGCGAGCTGAAACTAATGTATATTGTAACAATACGGTAATATTTAACTGGCAGTCGCGGTGACGTTATATTCTGACTTACTCACTTACATCTTTACACATAGAACAATGGCCGAACATTGGAGTGACCCAGTGTGTTTTACCGGGATACTTCTATCCCTCTTTGGCAGTCCACTGCTGATCCATTGTGACTTAACTTCACATCTGTTACGCACGAACAAAACGTGTAACGCCATCACTGTACTGATTGTTTACAATAAAAACCTTCAGAAACAACAATATAACAAGTATTTCAGACACTAAATATCAAACATCAAGCGGTAAATTTGATCTTGATTACAGAATAATGTTGTGAGTTGTTGGTCCAGGTAGTCGCAAACGGCCACTTTCACCCCGTTTGACTGAAACAGTTGTCATTCTCCCGTGCGAAACGACTGCACTCGTGGTTCCGTCCATGGGTCCTAACGTAGATTGTTACCATCAAAGCTCACTTAGTAACCACGTATCACGTAAAATAAATGTTGTCACAGCATCGTTGTCAGAAGAACGTGACGCAAGGATTATATTTCCTCATATTTTCTTGTTCTGTAGGTAATACCTAACTAAACAGTTCTGACTGACAAGTGATTGACGTGGTATTGATTATTAGCATATATTACGTAGTGCAAGCATAATGAAGTGTAAAGTTATCGAAATCGTTTTATGTTGCTGTTACCGACGTTACTGTATGCAATCCCATAAATAACAACTGTAATCTGTAATGTATGAACGCACAATTTGCTAACTATTACTGTCTACAATGTAACATAACGTTTCACAACGACGTGTTAGTGAAACAGTGAAATTTCAAACATTTATATTCCGATATTCAAATTGCTTAAACGTGAAATTTCTCAAACTCCGTAATGCAAGCAATTAAACCAACGCTGACAAATTATTATTCTTTAATATCGTGACATTTATAATATCTACAGCTTCTACCAAAAGTTCAAGGACACAATTATATTAAACTAACAAAAGGTTTTGGCCTTATAATTAATCCTACGTGACCTGATTATTAATGACACATGGATAACTGATTTAGGCTATGTTCAGAGTTTCATTTGTAAAAAAAAAAATTAAAATAGGACAGTTTGTTTAAGAGTTGTCCTTTTTTCCTTTTTTAAAAATAATATTAAAATACTAGTATAATACTATGCTTATTTTTGTAGAATAAAACTAGAGAGTTATTCTGTGCTTATAATTTTCTTTTTAGGGTTTTAAGTTTATACCCAAAAATTAGGATAAATATCATTAATTGTTTTATTTTTTTACATCTCCGGAAATTCATTAAGGTGTAAAAAAAATTATGTTATTAAAAAAAACGAAAAAAGGATAACTTTTAAACAAACTGTCCTATTTTCAATTTTGTTTTTACAAATTGTACTCTGAACATAGCCTGAAACAGTAGTCAATGTGAAATTAATAATCAGGTCCCATAGGATTAATTATAAGGCCAAAAAGTTTTGCTATTTCATCACTTATTAGTTATTTACGTAAGTTTTATTCTTATTCAGAAATATCTCGTTATCTCCGCACGTCTAACAGATACAGTTGATTAAGGGGGTGGGGTAGGGGCTCCCTGCAAAATTTCATATTTTTAAATAATTTTAATGTTTGTACGACATATTATTTACTTTATAGTCACATATTGTGAATATATTTAGAGTAATAAAAAATTTCAAGCCCAAATTTGTAAAAACGGTTTTACACAATAGACGAAAACCATCTGACTTAAAAAAATTGAATAATTTCACACTGAAGAACCGTGTCACAGGTTACGTCAAGATTTTTATAAAACAACTGCAGTGATTTTTTATTGTTTCTTTAAACAATTGCTGAATTTGAAATAAAAAATTTCCAAAATTCTGCCTTTCTTTTTTAATACGGAAAATGTCATTGCCGGTGTTTATACATGTCTTGACGTAGACCGATACACTGTTCTTCAGTATGAATTAATTCGTTTCTTTAAGTCAGTTGATTATCGTTTCTTGTATAATATCGTTTTATGCAATTTTGTCATTTTACATGTAACTATATAAAAACTGTGTAAGCAAGAAATTTTCATTACTATAAAAATAATCACAAAATATATCTACAAAACAAATTATACCTCGTACAAAAACAAACGTTATTAAAACAATTCAAAGAATTTGGCTGTAACTCCCTCCTTAGTTGAAACAACGTAAATTTTTTTTAATGTCCTGAGAGGTTGAATTTATAAACGTCCTGGAACTGCTTTTTAGGGATATTCGTAGGCTTGATTTTGATACCTCAATCAATTCGATTTCACAATAGGTTTAAAAGATATAGGACAATTTTTTAAATTATATTTTATAGCTTTAACCCCCTTAATTTTTAAATTTAAAAAACAGGTAATATGTAGAGATGATGGTTTATTGCGCGAAAACTTGACTGTTTGCTGGATTTCAACACACGTTCAGGTTACCAGAAGATTACTTGCTTTAGCTTGTACTTGGAACTATTGCCCTATTTGACTGAGCCAATAAGAATCCCGATATTGTAATATGTTATGCCTGATATTCGTCAGCAGACAGCTACGTTATGTCAGAAGTATATCACCGAATCATATATGTTTCCAGAAACATGTTTCATGGATATGTTGGCAAAACATTTTCGCGATGCACCATCATCACTAGATGCATTATTGTAAACTTTATGCTAATGTAAAAAACACATTGATATCTCAACTGGTTTAAGCGCTATTGAGGATTCATGGAAAATCATATTTCACCACATTTCACTAACTTACTATAATTTTCATATTTTTGAAAAGAAAATTACCTTAATTTGTGTCTACGGCGTAAGGAAAGCCCCTTTCAAAATTTCACATATCTAGGTCCAGAGGTTTGGACTGTGCGTTGACGAGTGTATGGGTGTGTGAATGGGGCTCTTCATTTTATATAGAGAGATTATGTATGTAGTGTCAAAATAAATTACACAAATTAACAAAAAACATTAAAATATTTTTTCATATAAGGTATGTCATTGCATCAAGAGAAAAGATGAAAAAAAAAGTATGGAGATATGTGGAAATGGTTATGGAGTTTCAAAGCATTCTTGTATTCAGCATCAAATTTTATGTAATACAGGTATGAAATTTAAGAGGTTTAGTAATATCTTCACAACTCGTATACGTCGAGTGTAATAAGCAGACAACATGGCCGCCATGGCAAATGCCACCTCCTTGTAATAAAGCGAGTTTGACGGCACACGTGGAATATAATAATTACGTATCAGCGTGAAACACAATAAAACAGCAGTACAAAATTACTGATGCTGAAAACTACTAATTAATTATGACTAAATTGAAAGTTTTTACAACTTACGTAATACTTAATAATAACCTTACATGAAGCGTGTAGTGTAATAAGAGAGTGGTCTGAACTGCAGCGTTATTAGTGGAATTTTTTATCTGCTGTGCTTTCAAAACTTGGTCAAAGCAAGTCATGTTTTTTTACAAAGTTTATTCTTTTTGTCTTCTTAATGTTGAACATTTGATTTAAACGAAAATTTACACGAAATATATGCGTGCGAGTCTGTTAATGATTTAACTTTAGTGCAACAACTATTTACTTTTGGCTGGGTTCATACGTAAACGCAACATTTTGTGTCTGGAAAAAAATTGCCACATAAAAAATGCAAAGCCTTGTAGACATGAATTTTTTACTAACCACTATCTATATTTGCTTACAATAAAGCATTTAAACGTGGTGATGACCGAGTGATCAGCATATTGGTATTTCTGTTACAACTATCCTAATTTCAAATCCCCACAGTGCCACAATTTTTAATAATTATTTTAATTGTTTTCATATTTATGTGAATTTATTATCAAAATACGAAGTTTTGTTTCATTCCTGCTTGTAAAAACATTAGTTTCGAAACATAACGAGCATTAAAAACTGATCCCCAGGATCGTAAAAAAAAAAATTCCACACTGCTGTACTTGACTTTTAGTAACTTGACTGATTCAAAAATTACCCACGGTCGTGTAAGAATAATTTTTCTGCTGATTTACCAACACTACTATGACCAAAGTATACACACTCAACTTGCAACAAACCTTGAGATATTTTCTTTTATTTATATTCCATCATTTCAGAATGAATTAAGTTGTGTTATTTCCTCCCTCAACATTCTGCCTACTCTTGCTGTTCAAGCGGCTGTCAGCTAGCATTCGGCACGTTTTCTATTCTTACAGTGTTAAACAAATGCCTTCAGTGAGATAGTTGAAGGTGACAAACGATATCTTATTGAAATTTTTTGTAATTATTGTAAAAATATAACATAAAAGTGAAATATAAAGAAGGCCGCATTCGTAACTAGAAGTAATCTTATTTATAAGAATAATAACTTTGTAACCGATAATATTTGATACACCACGTCAAAAAAGTTGCGATAAAAAATTTATTATTTATTTTTATAATTAAGTATTATCTATATACGAAAGTTTTCAAATATTTCACATTTTCCACAACTGATTTATGGATCCACAAAAGATAGCAAAATATATGTGTTAAATCGATAAATACTTATCGAGCATCACTAATTCAAAAGGAATTTTCTTTTGCCCGTTTTCATTTTGTTCAATTCCACGATTTTTAAATACACAGCCACGCAAGTGTCAACATATTAACTGGACTTTGTGATTAGCAGCCTCCCGTCAAAACTTTTTACTTTCTCACTTTTTGGATGCCAACCTGACTAAATGATACACACTTCCGTTCGAACGTTACTCCCTTCGAATAAGTAAGGCGTATACGAGTGGCCGGCGTTGGAGCTTACAATCTCCATCTCGTATACGTTTTGCGCCGTACGAGACGATTCGCATACGTGTTCTACTCGCACAAACTCGAGTTTAGGCCCCCAGGTCGTGTCGTTTTGCACCGCACATCTACAAGCTATATCATTGCACAGGCCTATTAGACCTACTACAGATGGTCGCTTACAATATGAATGGAGTGTACAGGGAGAGCTACAAGACATTCCCCTCCACTACCTTCACACGGCAAACACTAGCGCTCTTACCTCCCCTACCTGGTGCTACACTTAGGTTTGTCAAGCAGTAGAGCACTCGCCTCCCTACCGAGGTGATTCGGGTTCGATGCCTAGCGGGGTCGGTCCCTGGACTTTCGCATGTGAGAATCGTGCAGTATGATGCCGGTGGTCGGCGGATTTTCTCGAGGATCTTCCGTTTCTCCCACCCTACATTCCAGCGCCGCTCCATACTCATATCACGTCATTCCTCACCAGCGCTTAAGACCTAGACGTTATTGCTGGCAAAAAAAAATGTATTCACAAAGAGGAAATTACGTTCGAATTAGTAGTTGAATAGAAAATACAGAACGTTGTTGAAACCAATTAAATCACAAAGAAAGCATCGGCATTTAAAGTAAAACTATTTTTAAAAACCTTTACAGTCTTCTATGTGTGTTCAAAGGTGACTTTATAAACAAGGTTGTGCTTTCTTCGTCGTCAAATGTTAAGTTTACTACGGTTTTGATGAACGGATAACATTTTATGAGGCTGCTGATTGGATGTAGATCACGTAATTAACGGTCCCGCAGATGAGAGGTGAATGACTAGCTTTAGCTTTATACGCCAATTAAGAAGGAGTATGCTGTTAATGTTTTTGTTTAATTCAATGTTGACTGTATACTATCTGAGCCACAAGTCTGAGATTACAAGGTGCGGAGGACCGGGAAGTGATATGCGAGGTAGTAGAATTGCTTTTACTATACAATTCAAGAAAATATTTGTACTTTGAACGACTTGCTGGGAAGCAACATTTTAAGATTATCACATTACAACAAGTAGCCCACGTAACACATGCAATCTCGTACTACCGAATAATAAGTGCTAAATAACATTCACAGAAATATGAAATGTTTATGTATATTACCACAAAGCTAACCCTGTAACATTATTTCCTTGAAGATTGAAAGCACATTGTTTTATCATTAATATCATGGTATTTTCGTGATGGCCATTGTAAGAGTAAATATTTCAAAACAATTAAAATTCATTTTTAACGGAATTTTTGGTAAGAAATTGTATTTACCCTACTTTTATTTTTATGTCTAAGCAGTCTATTACACAGATTCTTGATTATTACACGTAGCGTGCATTGCAAGCAGCACCGATGCTGTTGTAGCAATTTGTATGACGCAAGGATATTGTCAATATTTTTGGTTACGCATAATTAATGAACATATTCTTAAATTACAGTGTGTAGTGTTCTTGTTTTTCATATAAATTAATATTTTTATACGGTTAGGCTCCTGGATTGTTAACTGTCTCGTTGTAAAACTACGCTAAAATGTTTTTCTAAAAAAGTCACTATTTAAGCATGTTTAATATTCAGCATATCTAAGTACGAAAAATGCTCAAAGTTCACCATTTTACACCTTGAAATACCACAATTTTCTGGGGGAGGACCCCCGGACCCCCCTCCTCCTTCCGCCTTATTAGAGGGGTTTGTTGTTCCAGATGTAACCTTCCCTCCTCCCCAGTTCCGAAATGTTCCAACGCCCCTGCTCTCAAAACATTTCAGTATCGTTGCTGCCGAGTATTTTTGCTGCCTTATAAACCTTTTGTTGCTTTACATACGCACTAGTTGCAAAATAAAGATGAGGGACAGGTAACACTTTATTAGAATGTGAAAGAAAACATTAGTAGAGTTAATGCAAATTAAACTGAAAGATAATAATATCGACTAATAATACACCGACATCTGATATGTTTGTGGCACAACGTCAATACTTTTACTCCTCGTTAAATGTACAATTACTTATGAACATGAAATATCATCCACGGTTTATCTCTACTAAAGGCGGCTAAGAACTTGTTAACCGCAATATCTTGTTGCGATTTGTGTCCTTTTTCCCCACAGCCTTCGCTTGCTGTTGTGTGACGCCGCGCGCTCATCACTCATCAGTCGCCAGCGCGAAGGCCTGCCTTCCGAACATACCCGAAGCGGGACTTAGACAAATTTCCACCTTCAAGAGTTGGCCCATTTTTTGTGTCCATGACTGTACATTGTTCCTATGCAACACGTACGCCGTAACTAGCAACAGAACTGCAGAGGTGTAAAAACATTAACAAACATGTGCACAGTGTGCCCGTGTCCGCCAAGCGGTGTCAAGTATTCCGTTGCTTCAAGACGAAGCACGTCTACCCAGGTACAGAGTTACTCTCTCAAGAAGCCAGTTTATGTCATAGTTATATTTTCTTATAGGGCTGTGAACTGAATTTACGGTTGCGCCTTCATGTCTGAAATAACACGCCGTAAATGTATTAGCTCGTTCCATCTAGAACTACCATGGTAGCCCTTAAAGTTCTGAAACAATCCGTCCCCGAGGATTTCATCGTTTTCTTGGAGTTTTCAATCAAAAACACAGGATCGGACTTAAAAGTTTCATAGCCACTATGAGTGTCGTAGCTTGCTTTATGTTCAGGTTAAGTTAACGTCACCTCCAAGCATGGTAATCTCGCGTGTAAGTTTCAGAACGTCGACATGCGCCATTTTTACCCATGGTCAGTTTTTTCTTACTACAGCACAAAGAGATGTACAAATTAATTTTCGGCCTGATAAAATACTTTCAAGTCCTGCCGTCAAATACGACAAATAGTGTGATGCAATACACGTAAAATATGATGGTAAAATCACAAGCCGCATATAAGGGTGATTGATTTATTCTGTGAATAGTTTAGTTTTCGCTAGGTTTGATACAATCTGCCGATTATATTACATTCTCTACCTTAGTGCAATATATATATATATATATATATATATATATATATATATATATATATATATATATATATATATATATATATATATATATATATATATATTTTTTTTTTTTTTTTTTTTTTTTTTTAAGAATTCATTACAAAATGTATGTATGTTTGTTTTAATGAAGCCGTATAATTTTTTTCCGAATATAATGGTACAAAGATATTGGACAAGTAATATCAATTATATAATATAAAGTTATTCATTTATGTACATATATATTGTTCAGTAACCGTCATTCTTCACTTCTGTATGACTGTTGAGTCGCCACTAGTTGGACCATCTATTCATTAATCTGGTCAATATGGCGGCGGATGCTCCACCTTTTACAGTGTGTGGTAGAAAGAAACGCTGAGAACACCAACTAAATTCTACACGTTTTTTAAAAGTCAAAATGGAAAAACTACAAAATAAAAATCCTAGGTAAATGTGAGGTGAGATGGTTTTGAGGGCCCTTTAACAATTAGGTCTTAAGAGGGCGTGGTACATAATTCAACGCTAAACGCGTTAATCTATAACTGTCGGTTTCTTGAAGCTAATTTGCGAAAATTCTAGACAATAGTTTTAGCCTACGTTTTAAACAAAATTGTTTCCAGTGTTACAAACTTCTGAGGCACAATCTCTGACGCCGGAACCTCGTGCATTTAACTGCGGCGCAAGAGAGCACGCGTAACGAATAAGTAATTCTGGATAAATATTCACTCATAAAGTTGGCAAATACGATTATCTAGGATTGTCATTGAGTATTTTATCCATATTGGCTTCGAAAAAAACGTAGAAATCAATTGATGCTTTCCGCGTTTATTTATCTACCACACACTCTTAAGATCATATGAGGGTGACGTGAGGCGAAGGAACAACACAACATCCATGACCTAGCCAGGATTCAAACCCAGAACCTCTCGCATCGTATTCCGGCGTCTAACCTACTACGCTACGGAGGCCTTGCCTAGGTAATAGTATTTGCCACCTTTATGAGCATACATTTACCAAGAGCGATGCATTTGTTAAGCGTCATCTCATGCGCCACAATTTAATGTACGCGATTTCGGCATCAAGAGTTTGTTCTTCAGATATACGTTACTCGAGGAAAATTGTTTTTTCAGTTGACAAAAACTTTTTATTTTTTGCAAATTGGCATCAAGAAACCTATAGAATTTCAACCGGATGCTTCTAGGACTGAACTGCCCTCTTAATAGTCTATAGCCTAATACATTTTACAACTGCAGATAGTAACTTACGTTTCTATTATATGAAATTTTAATTAAGATTAGAAAGAAAGTGACTGTATTTATTTGCTTGGACGTACTCCATTGCGAAGTAAATTATTGTCAAAAGAAAACTAAAAATAAGACAAAAACATAAATAAGATTACGCTTATTTATGTTTGTGTCTTATTTTTAGTTTTCATTCGACAGTCATTTATTTCGCAATGGAGTGTGTCCAAGCAAATAAATACAGTCATGCAACTCCCATTGCACAGTTATTTCAAAGATCATAGAAAGAAAGTGCTGTTTTTCATCTTGAACTCGTCTTGCCAGGGTTAAAAAAAGTAATACTGAAATTTGTAATGCTATTATTTATAGCGTGGTAAGCCCAAAATTAAGATACACCTTACTGAAAAAATTAGTAATTTTTTCTCACGCAATTTTCGTATGTATGTATGAATGTATGTATGTATGTATGTATGTATGTATGTATGTATGTATGTATGTATGTATGTATGTATGTATATATATATTTTTTTTTTTTTTTTTTTTAAGGGTGACCGCCTTAGGAGGGGAGCTAGAGCTATTCGGCGAGGATAACCGGCCCGAGATCTAACCACTAAGCCAGCCAAGCTGTCAGACTAGATGTAACTACACATTGGTTAATATAAATCATTCCTGCACCATTCGGTTTAAAGCTGAGCTGGATAGCCTGGGGTTAATACAAATATTTCCACAAGCCGATGTTGAGCTAATGGCAGATGGGGCCTGATGTTTGCAAGTAGCCCCCCCCCCCCCCTCACTCTCTCACTCTATTTCTCTCTCTTGCTACAGTATTAGCGAGCTGCCACTGAAGTGGCACTCTATTCGGAGATGGATACCATTTCACCAAGTAAACAGCCAAAAATCTGTTTCATGCATTTTAACATCAGAACTGAGGTTCCCCACATTCTGTTAACAGCATTTCACCACGTAGTTTTACGGAAAATAATGGCAAAAAACGTATTTCATCGTTAAATTTCTGCACACTGTCACAGAATATTATCTCTGACATTCGCATGTTTTCTCAACTGGAAGTTGTAAAAAGTTTTTAAAACTTTCTGAAATCAAGTGTATGTAGTGAGTATTGGTTTTCTTTTTGCTTGCATTGCAGTTTCATTAAGCAAACCACAATCATCCACAAGCAAGAAAAAAATAACACGCAAAACTTTTTTAGGGTGTGGAATTTTGTGTACCCGGCTATAATGTAAATATGGAGATAAATAATATTTACCCTACATGTTTTAACACAAAAATAATACACACATACATGCCAACGGCTCGTAGTTTAGAAGCCAGCATCACTGGTGATGACCTGCTCTTGGGTTTATCACCGGGTAATGTAATGGCCTCTAGCAAACACGTAAATGCCTAGTACACTAAGCCTAGCCAGGAACACATTTTAGTTAGAGACGTAGGTTTTCCGGATAAAATGAGCGCATTTTAAACTCTAGTTACTTTTTTTCCTTTCAGATAATTTCAAGTTTCTTGCTGCTTTTTAATATACCAAAGTAACGTAAGTTACAAAAAATGTGTATAGAATGTTAGGAATCCAAACGTTACACATAAAAAAACAAAAAATAATATTTTTAAATTTTTATTCTAGAGACTATTGTCTTAAATAGTGCTTACTTAAGGCGACCGCTTACCTCATCTTCAAATGCGTTGCAGTGTGTTCGTAAAATGATTTTCCTACGAAAATATTCCACGTCTGCTCATTGGACCAACGTACGAAACGAAAACTTAACTTCAGACAAGGTCGGAACTTCATTGTTAAGACGCCACGCTCATTAAAAACACAGGTTCTAAGCCCTCCAACATGGCTAATAACGGCCTTTTCAGATATCCGTACTTCAAAATGTACTAACCGGATGTCTGTGAAACTCAGATTGCGACCTGCACTGAACTTAGCTGCAGACGTTCCACCAATAAAATTGTATGGTCATCGCTTAGTGTCCCATAGTAAAAACCGTTCGGCGGGAAGCTTGCACGCCAGTTCAGCGCTTAGCTCGTTGAGGCGACGCGGCACTTGATGCGCGCTTCAAGGTCGACCTTACTGCTCCGTCGCTTTTGAGCCGCTCACGTGCGTGTAGGCGGCGCCCTAACCACCTATACAGCCATCCGAGTAGATATTCCAAGCGTCCTGTAAGTCACGAAACCCTGAATTACCTGCTGGCTTTTTTATATAACCTCGGTAATAAAAACAAATGGCTAGCCACACTAGGTTACTTAATACAACAGCCTAGAGCATTTTCCCGTCGACAAACTACCACATGTGTACGCTGGTGTCCCTGAGAGACGCTAAGAAAAAACTGACTGGTGCGTTAACGACGTGCTCTCTAGTTTCTTTTATTTTTAGCGATATTATTTTTACGCCTAAACCAGAGCAGATATCAAAACCTGTTTGACAATTTGGTTTAAAAGCATCTTCTCCACGTTGACTTATTTTTTTTCCAAGGTAGTGAGTACTATGGTTTTAGCTAATTATGTAATTAACGAAATTCTGGTTGATTTACTTAATTTTTGTTTTAAACAAATCTACTGTCACGACAAACACCATTTCATACAAAACTGCCAAACAGATCTTAGGTATTGCTCTCGCTTGAACTTGAAAAAAAAAACGTATAAATAAGAGAGCGTGGCCTTAATAGGGTTTTGTTTTTCCACGCTGATACTGACCTTGAGGCGAGGCAGCCTTTTATCCAGTTTCAGTACCCTGCTGCAATATACTGCTCGGGTAGCTCATTAATCTTTAGGCTCGTGGCAAAGCAAAGAAAAACATTCCCAATTAAGAGATTACATTTCCTGTAGGTCAACCCATTTGCGAATGAGATCGCTCTTCACGTATGTAAATAGCTACTCACATACTACCAAGAGCCACATGCATTCCGCATTCAACTTAGCATCTAAGACCATTTCAGGGTAGATTATGAACAAATTATACTGCTATTTGAGTATAAACTTGTATTATTTACACAAATATTATGATTAGAAAATCGTAATTGACTTTTATGTAAGAAAGATTTTTTTCGCCTTTTATTGCATTAAACTAAGTACAACCTCCTGATTAATATTCATACCGGGTGTCCATTTCACGAAGATATAAGTCTTGTAAGTAACAATTGTAACTCTAAGCACTTGTTACCACAAGTTGTCAGTAACAAGCTTTTCACTGATATTTCAAAAACGTGTCATTGACATGTGAAATATTTACTTGTTGGGGACAATTGCACTTGCAACAACTTGTAAGTATAAACAGTTCGGGATAAATGAGCACTCAAAAAAGCCCTGCTAAAGTTCTAATTTTATTCCATTCGTATCTTTCCGCGAGTAACGGCAAACGTTGGCAAATATCTAACCTCTCTGTACACAGCACTTGGACGTTTGCACGTGCGAGATAATTTAAGCAGTTGGTAGGAGCCAATATAACTTGATAAAAAAAAGTTTATTAATTATATAAAATACAATTATGTAGATTTTGGTGGCCTTTGTTTTTTATTTGTATTTAAATAGGGAACGTAAGAAACAATATTGCGTAATTTTGCTACAAACCATACAAGCAGTATGGCAACTATAGTTATTCTTGAATTACGCGCCGTAACGGTTAGTGATATTTTTAAAAAGTTAAATTTTTTGGTCTCACTTTATTGCGAACGAACTATAACAGATCTTGTACTTAGCAAGTGATAGCACTAACTTGCAATACAGTTTATCCTCTGCCTGAAGACTCTCTTGCGTTTGCATTTCTTCAACCAATTCAACTTCAGAAGAAGAACCAAGCATTTCATAAATTACACTTGCAAAACTGCCTGCCTACCATCTGAGGCTTGTATAAAAAAACATTGGTTAATAACAATTGCCAACTACAAGTTTAGTTCTAGACTTATTCGTAACAGGCAATTTGCAGGTAAACTTGTCAAAATTCACTTGTAATTACAAGTGTCGACTTGGTCCTTTGTGAAACACAATGTTGTGGTATTTATTGTAAACTTGTAGGAATGTACTTGTCATAGAAAAACTTGACTTGCAGCTTCGTCAAATGGGCCCCCAGATACAAGATGTCATTCTTACAGAGTAGAAAATTTTCAAAACTTTAATCTACAGTATTTTCCTTTCTACAATGTTCACTAAAATGGGAGCAGAGATGGTGGTTGAAGTACTTTTCAGGGAAGACCAGTTATCTGGATACTTTGTCGAGTGTATAACCGCTTGTCGTAAAGTCACAACCTCTCGCCATCGCGCGATGCAATATGTAAATATGTGAGTGGCATCGATGGCTATCCGCAGCACGTCCCCACGCTTCACCTCCCACCCTCTTCTCCTACAGTACTTCCTGTATCCGTCCCACACACTCGATATGAAAATGTGTGTCTGGCGTCGCGTCATAAAGCACGACAGGCAATCGGGACCAGCTGACGTGTCGCCAGCAGTCGACGCTTGCGAGCAACAACGCTCTGATCTACCAGTACACACCGAAGATACTGTACAGATAACTTGTAAACACACGTTGTCTAGAAAGAAACGTCTAATAATCCGGGGCTGAAACTGAGGCAGAAACGTTAGCGGCATAATGTTGTACGGTACCGAACATTTTACGTGCACATTTTGGCACCGTAGTTAGTCCTATCTTACGCTCCACAGATATCTTAGCGACCTTACTATTGAGCGCAGGTTAAAATCCCGGGCATTCCGAACATGATTCTACGTAACATACGTAAATAATACCTGTATGTGGAGCGCAAGATGGGACTTTCTCCGTGCAGTGTTGCCACATTGTGCACGTAAAATGTCGTCATGCGACATTTTGCCACGTACATTATCGTCTCCATTTTACTCCAGGACTCGCGTGGTGTGCATATTACGCGGTTGTGTCTGGACATTATGTACAGGACATTGTAAAATTATATGTCAATATTTAGGGGGGGGGGACCTCACGTCTAGAGAAACGAGCAATGATAGGTACATAGGTACAGCCAGTGATTTTTGGTGAAAAGAATTCTGCATCAATTTGTTTCAATGCCTTATGTGCACATGTGTTTCTCTGCTTCATGGTCAGTGATTGAAAGTATTTAACTCAGCGTCTCGGGGTCCTACCTGCAAATCACAGACGTGTGTTGGTGTGGTAACATTGTTCTGGTTGGTGCAGTCAAATGAGCCACACCTCTACCCTATTATATTTTGCCAATAACCACGAACCGAATTGGCAGATTTGCACGTAAAGCATTGAAACAAGTTATTGCAAAATTATTTCCACCAAAAATCACTGGCTCTATTCATTGGTCCCAAAATGCGCCATTTCTGCGCTACAGTTCACAGTATTGTACATAACAGAAACTAGCGGTCCTGGAAGGTATGCGGACGACACGAGTCTTGAACGTTATAACATGACATTGATGTCCGCGCAAACGACTACTTTACTATCTGGGTACTAGAACAAGACGGTTACTTAAGGGCGCCGACAACCTGCGAGTGAGAGGCTCAAAAGCGACGGAGCAGTAAGGTTGGCCATGAAGCACGCATCAAATGCCGCGTCACCTCAACGAGCCAAACCGAGCCAAGCGCTGAACTAGCGTGCAAGCTTCCCGCCGAACGGTTTTTGCTATGGGACGTCATACGGTGACCATATAATTTTATTGGTGGAAAGTCTGCAACTAAGTTCAGTGCAGTTCGCAATCTGAGTTTCACATACATCCGGTTAGTACATTTTGAAGTACGAAAGTCTGAAAAGGCCGTTTTTAGCCATGTTGGAGGGCTTAGAAACAGTGTTTTTTAATGAGCGTGGCGTCTTAACAATGGGGTTCCGACCTTGTCTGAAGTTTGTTTTCTTTTCGTACGTTGCCACAACGGGCACGTGTGGAATATTTTCGTAGAAAAAACAGTTTACGAACACACTGCAACGCATTTGAAGCGTGGGGTAGGCGGACGCCTACCTGTCTTATAAACAGCGCTGCAGCATGCTAGCAGAACTATTTTTTCTAAGAAAGTTGTGAACGTGTTTCTCATGTGTGGATTTATGAAAAGAACAAACACTTCCAACGACCTCGGAAAGGTAGTTTTAAAACATCACGTTAATTAGAAAGACAATTTCAGAGCGCCTCCAAATTGCTAGAAAAAAATGGCTTTTTCAATCTATTACATCCAAACAACTACCGAAGGGATTCTTGTGAAACTACGATAGAGAGGAGGTGTATCGGACATAGCTTAAAACTCTCCGCCAATAAAAAAAAATGAGGTCACCACTGAAAGTGTCAGTCAGGTGAGTGATCTACGATACCACTGCACGCCGTTTCAATGCCTTGCGGTAGAGGTGATACCGCACCAGATGAGCTGGTCAACATCGCCCTTGGCGCAGTGCCTCATTCACACTAACACACGACCAACGGGCGGCAGCCTTAAGAACGCGTGGTAGATAAATAAACGCTGAAAATATCAATTGATTTCTATGCATTTTTCGAAGCCAAATTGGATAAAATACTCAATGACAATCCTAGATAATGGTATTTACCAACTTTATGAGTAGGCCTAAACATTTATCCGGAATTACTAATTCGTTACGTGCGATCTCTTGCGCAGCAGTTAAATGCACGAGGTTCCGGCGTCAGAGATTGTGCCTCAGAAGTTGGTAACACTGGAAACAATTTTGTTTAAAACGTTGGCTAAAACTATTGTCTAGGATTGCTATTGTTTGACTTTCGCAAATTGGCTTCAAAAAACCTACAGTTATAGGTTAATGCTTTTAGCGTTGAATCATGTACAACGCGTGGTATAGGCTATAATTAAACGCTAAAAGAATTAATTAAGAATTGTAGGTTTCTCGAAGTCAAATTAGAAAAATTAAATAACATCAATTCGAAACAATAATTTTTTCCAACTATCTGAGCAAAAATGTTTCTCAATCTCTGACACCGAAATCTCGTACATTAAATAGCGGCGCAAGAGTTCACGCGTAACAAATACATCACTGTGTGTAAATTTTTGCTAATAAAGTTCGCAACTATAATGATCAAAGATTGTTGTTTTGTAGTTGTTGAATATTAACTTTCAAAAAGTATAGATCTCGATTGTAGTGGGGGGTCGCGGTGGCGGAATTGTCAAACCATTCGCCTCCCATGAATGCGATCCGGGTTCGATTCCCGGCGTGGTCTGTCTCCGGATTTTCGCATGTGGGAATCGTGCCGGATGATGCAGTTGGTCAGCGGGATTTCTCGGGGATCTACGATTTCCCTCGCTCCTTCATTCCGGCTCTGCTCCATACTCACCACATGTCACCCCTCACCAGCGCTAAAGACCTCGATGTTAAACGTTGACCAAAATCTCTCACTCAATTGTCGAACTCAGCGCTTATTTACCTACAGCGCCCTGTTAAACTGTTTCTAGGTCCATCTCTGCCATGTCCAGGGCCGCTCGTTCTGTCACGGACAGTATGTATACTGCATAGAGTGCTGGCTGGATCATATCACTATGGAATATCATCGCAGCTATTATTAGCAACTACATAGCAGGCATTGCCCGATGTAACAGGATCCAGAGTGCGGTCCATGCACCGTACGTCAAGTGATCTGCACGACAGAGTCGGTGCATTTTCTGGCCTATGTTTATATTACATTTTTGTTCTTCTAGATGTGAGACCGAGCGAGGTGGCGCAACAGTAACACGCTGGACTTGTGCTCGGGAGGTCCCTGGTTCAATCCCCGGCTCCGGCCATCCTGATTTCAGTTGTCCATTGTTTCCCTAAATCGCTCCAGGCGAATGCTGGGATGGTTCCTTAACAAAGACCATGGCTACCTCCTCTGCCCACTCCTGTCATTGTATCAAGTTGTGTGTCACCGTCTATAATGACCTCGCTGTCGACGAGACGTAAGACCCACTTGCCTTACCTACCTCTAGATGTTAGAGTTGTTCGCAGTTTTGTAACCTCCTGTCTGTGCAGATCTGGTCGTTATGAGCGGTCGTGAGTCACATTACTCGCCACCCAGCAAGGTGATAAGCATTAAATTCCCTGCGAGGCTTATTTCCCGGTTATTTCGCACGAGTAAAACATGGCGGACGCTGCCGTTACACTATTTCCTCGGAATAAATTCCTTTGTATTTCTCGGGGAATGGCAGACCCTACGTTAGTGATGGTGAGAGATTTTTATCAGAGCTTAACATCGAGGTCTTCAGCGCTGATGAGGGCTGACATTAAGGGCGCGATCTACCGAAACTTTCATCACCATTTTTTTATTTTTTATTTGTACCAGATATTTTCTTTCTTACTTTAGACACAAAATGTGACTAAATTCTGCTCTTATGTATTTTTTTTATCTCTCTTAGTTTTCGCGTAATGGCGTGTTAAAGTCATATTTTGCATGTATCCGTTTTAACGACTACACTAAAACCAACTGATATACCAAACTAAAAAAAATCACAGCGGAGAAAGACATTGCAGGCTACAATGACACGCTCATTAAATCAAATAATAAAAATTATTTGAATTTAAAAAAAAAATGCTGAAACTAAAAATAAAAATTTTAAAAATTCAATAATTTTTTTAATACAAATAATTTTTATTCTTTAATTTTATGAGTATGTCATTGTAGCCTGCAATGTCTTTATCAGCTATGTTTTTTTTTGAGTTTGGTATATTAGTTGGTTTTAGTGTAGTCGTTAAAACAGAAACATGCAAAATATGTCTTTAACAAGCCATTACGCGAAAACTATGAGAGATAAAAAATTTTCATGACAGCCAAATTTAGTCAAATTTTGTGTTAAAAATAAGAAAAAAAATCTGGTACAAATACAAAATAAAACAATGATGATGAAAATTGTGGTAGACCGCGCCCCTTAAGGCTGCCGCCTGGCTGGCGCGTGAACTGCGTGCAGCGTGTTCGGAGTTACGTTTTTTCTCAGAGACCAGTAAACCTGCGTCCAAAATGCTTATCTACGAAAAGAAAACACTCTTCAGACTACTTGTGAATGTGACTTTCAAGACAACACGCACATTGTAAGTATTATTGTGTAACCCTCAAACTTGGCTGAAATTGGCTTTTACATGCGGTTGTTTGTCAAGATATGTGTTACGGATTTGTTCGAAGTTGAGGTCTACAAGTACATTGGAATTTGCTGCAGTGACGGGTTCAATAAAATGATAGGGTCACCACTGTAAGTCCCACAGCAAAAACGTTACGACGGAAACATTAAGCGCGTGTTTACAACTCTTAGCCGTAGAGGCGATATAACAATACATGTGCCGGCCAGCGTCGCTCGTAGCGCCTCACACACAAACATGCCCTTCACCAGGCGGCCACCTTAAGGTGAGTATGTAGCATTGCCAGAACGAGGGGGTGGGGGAAACCGGAAATCCCCGAGAAAACCCGCCGAACAACGGCATCGTTCGGCACAATACTCACATGCGAAAATTCATGTTTCAACCCCGCCGGGAATCGAGCTCGGGGTACCTGTGTGTTCCAAGGTTTCTGCCTATCGGTGTGTGATACTCTGCCCAAAGGTTCTCTCCCTACTACAAGTTTGTTATTATTTGTACTAAATTATAGAATAAGATCTTCAAGAAGTTATCAGCGTTGATACATCCTGAGGCCATGCGTCCAAGGTAACATGAGGAATATATATACAAAAGTTATGTTTCCGAAACCATTAGGCGAATAAACTTTTTAAACTCGAGTACGATATTTGTATGTGCTTACCGTTACAAGTTTTATGATGGTTCACGTAACCCTTAGGAAGAGAGCGATTTGATCAGCAACGAAGTGTCACACTAAGATGGACCGGACAGTGACTTTCGTCTGGTGGCTACATCTGGAGAAGACGGTAAGGTAAGTGGGCTTTACGTCTCGACAGCGAAGTCGTTACAGACTGAGACACACAGCTTTGGTACAATGACAGGAGCCGAGAGAGGAGTCGGCCATTGCCCTTTGTTAAAGAACCATCCCAGCATTCGCCTGGGGCGATTTGGGAAACCATGTCTGGAGAAGAAGAGGAGGGACTGCTGAGGATGAGGAAGAAAGAACAAAGCGAGAAGAGAAGTGGAGTCTGCTCGGGTGGAGGACGACACAGATTGCCCAGAGGTAGAGAGACTGTGAGAAGGACCAGTTCAACCTGTGCGAGGTGGCAGCTGGACCAATTCTTGGCTGTCGTACAAGTTTTGTCGACGATATGTTTTAGCGACAGGGTTTCATAACATGATCGAGAAGCCCACGGTGAAACTGTATGAAAATAACATGGCTTTTCATCTGCCACAAGCCGTCGCGATAGGTTTCATGCCAACGTCTGGGAAAAAATAAACACCACCCTTACTCAAATAAATTTATATGGGGAAAATAATCAAAAAGGATTTACATTTGTACTTCTTTCCCGGGAACGAATCAGCGTACTCGAACATAATTTCTGCAGGGAATATACAAACGTATAGCAATGGTTATATATTTAAAATTTGCATGGATCCCCAGTCTGCCGTGTTGTTAGTTTCACAGTAAGTAATGAAGTAGCATGTTCATTTTTAATTAAACTGTAATATAAACCTTACTTGAAATTATGATCACCTTGCTATAACTTCATGTTCAATAATATTTTAATTTTGTGATATATATTCGTGTTGCCTTTACAGAGGTTACGTTTTATTGTTTGAAAACAAACCCTGCCATATTTATTCAGTATCCTGATTAACTCGTAAAACTTCGTCTGGTGTAAATTAACCATTGGTCAGATCACTCGCCTCCCACAAAGTCTATCCAGGTTCAATTCCCGGCGGGGTCGGTCTACGCATGAGGGAATCGTGACAGATGATGATGCTGGTTGGCGGATGTTCTCATAGATCTCCCGTTTTCCTTTTCATTCCGACGTTGCACAATACATCATGTCATCCCTCACCAGCGCTTCTAGGTCCTAGATGTTGACCAAAATCACTTCACGTAACATTCTGAAGGTGTTAACAACAGTTGTTGCCTTTCAATTCGCCACACGTTTTACTGGCCAGTAATTCTAAAAGTAGCCTTATTCATCATTTGATGATCAGTTGTTGTTAACGTGTATTGATAGTCACTGGCAAACGTCCCCTGTGAACTACCTGGTAAGTATAATCTTGTTTCGTATAACTTCAAGTCAAATTTGACAACTACAGTAACTGTTAGTATTTTGTAATGCGTGTCATACTGCATAACATAAATTAAAAAAACAGTAAAATGGACATCCCAGGTCCATTTTAGAATTTAAAATGTCTTAAATGTATCATATATTGTTAAATAGTACATTTCTTGGCCATAAGTAGCTGTCAACTTCAACTGAAGTCATATGCAATACATTAATAACATCAGACTTTAAGATAAAACCACTACTAATAGAACCGAGCTTTGTGTAATTATCTGAGCAGTCCAAGACGTTCTCATTGTGCAATTCGAATTTAAAAACTGGACTGTGCACAACTGAGAATCTAGGAGGGTAAAACAATATTTTTTTTGATTGAAAATCTCAGATAAACTTAATTTTTTTCTAAAAAAAAAAAAAAAAAATCCTTTATCATGTAGGCTGCGCAGGGATGGAATGCATGCATTTGCATTCCATAGGGGAGGAGGAGAATCTGAAGCCACATTTGAATTCTGTTCGTCACATGGGCAGTTAAATGCTAATGGAGTGAAGGAAGCCCGAGTGCGGGGGTGATACGCTCTGGTCGTCCCTATCTCTTGTCACTCACCTATCACACCCCTGCCCCATCCCTCTCCCTTCTCCCAGCAAACAACAGAGCAGTCGTCACGTCCAACTAGCCAGCATCACGACTTCCCTGCCAGAGATCAACATATCAAGATATCCCTTACAAATGCCTGTCCGTGGGAATAGCGCTGTGCTGCATTGTAAAGCCAACGTGAGGTAAAAACTCCCTCGCATGTAAGGGATGGCAATTACACGCAGTTCACAGTCAATTACACACATTTGAATTCCTTTACATTTTTCAGTCGAATAGTATTTATACCGGCTGATTTCGTAAGCGTGAGTTTATATTTCACAATACACTAAAGTTAACATTTTAAACCATAATAAGTTATGCATACATTATTTTAATTATTAGACTTGCCAAGTCGCTCTTCAAAAGTGTTCACTTACCGTGTAAGGAAAAAAAATTAGAATATTAATCTGTAAATGATACTACTCTTTACTAGACAAAATAATTTACCAAATACGAAACACAAATAAGACTGTGACACTATGCATCTGACATATAAGCAAAATACTATGATACAAGTGCCAATTGGGTCAAAAGTAAAATTTACTGATAGTATACTTGATAAACATTGTTACTCTTCTCCATTTACTGGACACTTTAACTCGAACATAAAATTAACGTAAGTGTAATTTTAACGTCCAACTTCAGGGAATAAATTTCTGATTCAATTTACTAATCGAACACTTCGCCATGTTTTCTTAAACATAAATCACCTCAAAGTCGTAAACATGCCCCTTACTAGACGACACGTATTTACAGTGCTTCAAACGAAAGTGATAACTTGAAGAGTGTCTTATAATCTACTTCTAGCTGCAGGTGGAGAGGTACGATTAAAGAACATAATCGTTAAGAAATTACAATAGGTTTCACTGAATTAGACAACGAAAATAATCTAAAATTGTATAAAAGTTACTGCGGGTTATTTTCAAGGAACTGGTCAAATGTCATATTGGGGGTTTTGGATGCGACCCAAAATGTAAGATACAGGGGCGTACAAATCGGGCCTGTAACGCTCCATTACTGAGCTCCTAAGTACGCCTTAGATTTATATACAAAACCATTAAAAACTGCTTATCATATTTTTACGCCTAAACGGCCTGCAATTCATATGCACATCGGTATAAAATGAAGTCCAAAGTTTTACAGAGGTAACAGAGTACAAAGAACGTCAGCAGAGGTTATACGCATATGAGACTACAGTGATAGTTGCCTGTGTGTCCGGTTAAACGAACCTCTTTATACTGGTCTCTGCAGTTAACAAACAGTTACCAACCATTAGTCTGGCCGTTTTGAAGGAAATTTGCGTTTGTAGACTATTTTTGCCGTAGTTTCAATTGCTTACTTTTCACGGGCTTACCAAGTTAATTATACTTTCAAATATAACGTTGCAATATGTTAATATTCTAGCGACGTTTTTCCATTAAAAGTTTTATTTCTTGCGACTTTAAGTTACCTGTTCGGAAAACCAATTTAAGCCTCTGTGAAGGTTCGAGGTTCATTATCACATACATTTGTGATTATACTGAATAATGAATGTTTATTTATGTTCATAAATGCTTATGTGTATACACTAGCACACGTTTTCAAAAGTTACCTGATGAACGTGATTAAAAGGAAACAGAATTTAAAAATATATTATTTCAATTTTTTTTCGGAAACAACTGTTACACGCCACTCAGTAAAATACGTCACGCTCTTAAGAGTACTGTGTACTGGTTTGAAATTTCCGTGTTTGACGCGCGGGACCAGCTGAGCGATAAGAGTCGTAGTCCCACTCTCGTCGATAGGCACATGGTCTCTATTCGCAGCGTGCTAAACCGGCGTGTAATGTTTTCCTACAACTCTTTTTTCCTGCGGTGACCCTAAAATTTTATTTTTACATAGTATGAAGAACAGACAAATGCACGCACCTCATTTTGCAATTTACGAATTCAAGTTGTATTTTCAGAGTTATAGCAGTCTAAAAAAACCGTTTTTAGCCCTTTCCAAAGGCCCAAAAATCATGTTACTAACAAGCATACTGAATGTTCAAAAAGTGGCATACGTAATTTCAAGTGGGTGTTCTTTTCATAGATATCAACAGTAAGAATAAGTTCAGCGGTTTCACGTAAAAAAGTATTCGCGTGACACGCCACAACACCGTCCACATTTCAGTGACGCAGTATCCAACTGTTTCCTTTGTTGAAGTCTGTGAGCCTTCAACGGCGAACTTTTTATTGTTGAAATAGAGATAACAAGTTCTGTAAATAATTTAAAAACGAAACTCTTAACAACTGCTTAATCGCTACCAGCTCAAAGTGTCCACCTACAGCCTTGCCCTTCCAAGACCTTTGGTGAGGTGACCAGGCGTCTATACTTTCGGTTTTCAAACTTACATTTCTTCACTGGACGTAACGAAAGAATCAGGCTTTCATAATACACACGTATTAGCTACCACTTATTTCGATATTACAAAAATATAAACTGAATAAGCCTAAATTGTTTTTTTAACAATGAATTATCGCAGGGGTGGCCAACCTTTTCGAAGCTAAGGCCCAAAAGTAGTACCAAATCATGTCAAGGGCCACAATAAAAACTTTCCCGTCGATTACTTTTTATGAGCTGAACACTAACGTACTTTTTTATAGTAGTATAGCAGAGAATTGTCTCCTCAGTATTTATAAAAAGAGTCTTGTCAAATATGAAATCATCATTTAAATAATTTTGCTGTCAGTGTAAGAAACTTTGAAATTTTATGCAAACGCTTCAACTTATGGCGGGGCCGTTTAAAAATGCATTGGTGGGCCAGTGTTTGGCCAGTTTCTGTCCCTGCATTAGCGTTTGTTAGCATAATAAAGACAAAGGGAGTGTGCATACTCCTCTCAAATCAATCCTTGTATTTACCCTTGATTTGTGTTTGCTCCTCCCCGCCTCATACAAGCGTCGCTCGCCCTAACAGGTGTCGACTGTATAGAAGGCAGGCAGTAGGAATATAAAATATACTCTGGCATTGGAACCCGTGTCTGATCGTGTTGGTTCTCAGAAGGAAACTATTCAAAACACCTAGTGGTCCTGTGCATTAAAATAGGGGACTGTGTACACAGACGTGCGTACATGACAACCAGCCTCGAGGACTGAACTAACTCTGTATTCTGACCACGGACATCTCTGTGCGTCTGTCAAGAAGATCATCACCGAGTACTCTGGCCACCGTGGAAGTCAAACAAAGTGCTTTTTTTTTTTTTTTGTATTACTTGCACATCAAAACGCGTTGCTGATTACCCTCGAGAATCTCCACAATCGCAGCATTACATAAAAACATCGATTTCTAAAATCCTTTAATTTTTTTTTTGGTGGAAATGACAACTCTCCTCTACCACCATAGCTATCCATGGTTCAATTATCTGTAGGGTTGCCATGGATGTTAGCAAAAAAAGGGGGGAATGGATACTATTTTAGTTTTGTTTGAGTCACTCTCTTCTTCTGGGGTATTTAAAGCAGATTTGAGTATCCTTTGTCTGATATAAAATAACCATTTTTACCACATTTCTTTATTATTAACTTCCGATCCTGTAGACACATTTTAAGTTCATCGGATACTTTTTTTTTGTTTATACGCGTGTATTGGTTTGTGAAGTTATTTTTACCGAAACAGTTAAATAGTGGTTCATGTAAATAGATAAAACATAAAAATTTTGCTGCATTTATGCGTGTTTTAGGATGTTTCTCCTCGTCCATATACAACCCTCCCTCTACCTTCCAAGGACTAAATACAGGTGACGCCCATGAGGCATACTCAAAATTTTCCTTTGTTTTTCCTACAGTTTTATTCATGCAGCAATATTCTCTTCTCAGTTCACAAAATGGTTTAGCTTGAAAGTGATATGATGAAAAATGACTGATTACAACCGAAAATAATTTAATGTGTAAATCCACATGCATGCTCTGAGATATGCAGTGCAGCCTTATGAGGTTGATAAAGGACTTCAGTTACAACTGTAATAGGGCAATGCGAATGCAAAAAGAGGTCAAAATAGTTAATACAGAATAATTCGTTTTTTGGAATGCCATTAATCAAAGGTAAAATTAAAAATTCCAATTTTCAAAACGCTGACATTATTATTGTATGCAAATTTATATAATATATCTCAGATAGTTTAACAACTCGCAAAAATTTAAGTTATCAATGTATGGAAAAAAAAGAAACTAACAAAGTTACATATCGTCTTCGTTCGTTGCCGACACTTTAAAAGAAAGAATAGTTGTATTCATTTATGATTTATATGCATTCACTTGATCAAAAATCAACGCCCACCCACCCTCCACAAAAAACCGTAACCCCCTTCCCATGTGAACTACAGACCGGCCAAACAAAGGTTCAAAGTTCCCGTTGGTTCCATATAACATCGGTCTATCGGAAAATGGCATGTACCGGCGAGAGACGAACATCTGTAAATTCATGCAACAGACTGACTAACACCAAAATGTCTCCAATCCAATCTTCTTTGACTGAGAACTCTGCAAAATGTAGTCTGCGAGTGCATTATTGGAGCGAGTTGGTGTTATCGCTTCTTCTTAAACACTATTGACTATTGTGTAATGCACCTCATGGTTAGAGCCAATGATTTTTGGTGAAAAGAATTTAGCAACAACTTGTTTCAATGCCTTACATGCACACCTGCAACTCTGGTTCGTGGTTATTGGCAGAATATAATAGGGCAGAGACGTAGCTCATTTGACTGCACCAACCAGAACAATGTTACCGCGACACTACAAGTCCGTGATTTGCGGGTAGGACCCCGAGACGCTGAGTTAAAAACTTCCAATCACTGACCATGAAGCAGAGAAACATATGTGCACATAAGGCATTGAAACAAACTGTTGCAGAATTCTTTTCACCAAAAATCACTGGCTGTACTCATGGTCTACGATTGTTTTACACAATTGAACTGTGTGCGACTAATCACGAACGTCAAGTAGTGAAGCAGCAGCGCTCTCATTAAAATGTAGCAATCCAATAAGGGCAAATATATGGTGTTGTGCAAAAATAGACTACGCGCCAATTGTTTCTTATGTTAAGGTTAAATCTATTTATAACACAGGGACAATTTCTGCCGCTTGAGCGCTGGTATCGCTAAGTGTAAAATGATTATGAACTTGATAGTTTAAAAACCAATATTGATTTGTTTTTCACTTTAAAATTAAATTAAATGACTTCTCTGTTTAAAAATAATCTAGTTAAATTTTATTTCACTATGGTTTATTTCATTAGACCGGCCGGTAGCGATTGTAGCACAACTAGCTGCAGAATTTTTTTCCGTGCCTGAAACCTCCAATAAGAATACACGTTTTCTTTCCAACCTGTAATAGAATTAACCATACAAACAGTATTACAACAAGTGCTAACCATTTGAGGGGCTTAGAATGATGATGGTCGTAAGTCACTTTTATGAAGAGGTGCTTTTTTCATTCATATTAAACATGTTTTTAAAGAAAATTCTGTCACAATTATTACACTTTTTTTACTCAATTTCCTAAGTAAAATTCAAGTACTAATAAACGACGACGTATTTTATATATATATATATATATATATATATATATATATATATATATATATATATATATATATATATAAGCAATTAAAACGTTTATGTCAAAATTTCTTTTATGTGACTTACACTTCTATAATTCTAAGCCCCTCACAGCCTATATCCTGTTGTCATAGGTATTGATTATAGGACAAATAATTTTTGTGTGACTGGTTCAAATCTGAAAATCTTATAGCACATATTACTCATAACTAAAAATTGGTGCGAAGTATGTTTAGGCGTTATACGATCAAACACGATGCTACAGTCTAACTTGGCCAACAGTCAACTTAATCCTCGATAAATCAGATGGAATGATAAGATACTTTGGCGTTTATTTAATCAACTGGAGCATCACCTGTAAACCTGCTACACCGATTGAGACTGGGTACCTCAATTGTTCGGATTAGCGGTTACTTGAACAGTGCAGGTGCTGCCAGGCGAATCTTAAGAGACGCTAAGACGGGAATAGCTGGTATTATGACAACACTAGCGCGGATCAGCCGCATTCTAACACAAAGGCTAAACTGCAAGCAATAACTATATTAATATATAACTATTTCCCGTGATGCAAAAATTAATAGCCCGGTAAAAACAGAACAAGACCGTCAGTAAAACACAATATTCCACTCCATTCTCGCGCAGGGTGGTAACTACGTAAATGTCTTACCTTAGAACCTTGGCAAGATGAAGGATAGAAATTTGTATGTCAAATTTCATTATATAAAGATTATTCACTCTTCACCGTAACACTTTCAGTCTACAGTAATAAAGAAATAACAAAAAATAACAGACTTTAAAAGTTCTACTCTGAAAAATTATTCCCTAAAAAGGAAAGAAAAATTACGTTATTTTTAGACTACTTACAATACGATCAATTTATTAGGACAGTGATTTACAATTATTGTCATTTTTGGTGTAGATGCCAGCCAAGGATAACAAAGGTGTAACGAAGTAGCGTAGGTATAGGGGCCTACATATAATATAATGAAATGTAATGTTGACTGCAACTAAGTATTTCTTAATGGACACAAAGACAGCAGCCACGCGGTATTAAACAACACGGGGCGCAGTGGCGTGTGTATAGGGCGGGGCTGGGAGAGGAGCACATTGAGGGAGCGACCCGAATACGGACTAACGCGTGAGGGCAGATGTAGTTGACAGTTGTGTCCGACATATAAAGTTTCGATGCGCTTGTATGCTGTGACGGTTAAATAACTTTTTGTGAAAACTGACTTTCTACAGTCACTCGAGTTTTCACACGACACTGATGCTGACTTGGATGTTCGACTGGACAGAAACCATTTTATACATTTTCCGTATAATTTACGTTATTTTATAGTTTATCAAGTATAAGGTGTACTTTGATTAACGTGTAAAAAGCATAACATAATTAACAAAACTAATTACTGCTGTTATGAGAATTTAAAATTATACCTTGTCATGCATATTTTAAAATAGGCCTAATAGCTAGAGACGGGAAAAATTCGCTGGTTCACTGAGCTGTGGGCTAGCTTCCAAGAATATATGTGAAATCGTGCAGACAACAGCTGTTTATTAGCTGCTCTCTGACACTGTGAGATGGGCCTGTGTTCAGCTACAGTTGTATTATTGGCTCAGCAACTACCAGGAAGTGTCGAGTAAGTCAACGGTCAATTGTGAACGCGATACACACCTATAGTTGCTGGAATTCTACTTGCGCCTACAAGAAAACACGACGTTTTCAGGTCTCTACAAATAGCACTTTATTATCTTGTTGATCGACTTATAAAACATGTCGACGACACAAATACACGATAAATAAGTTTCGTGGAACTTATTTATGAGGTTTACGTGTATTTTTAAAATAAATTATACAATAAAATTCGAAGATATAGAACACGGATTATTGGAACAGTTAACACCAGTGCCGTCCCATTTATTTTCCTACAGAGTTTCAGTAATCTGAGCGTAACCTAAATTGAAAACACCTTTAATCTGTATGCATTATCTTCCTGAACGGGAAACGTTTGCCAAGACAGAAACATACAGATCAATGTAATGACGACTTTACTGCTGATGAAGGTAAACAGTTTTTTATTTTACTTTAAACATCGCAAAGCAATCATAAAAGAACAATCGCATGCGTTTATTTTGTGTATGTAGGCCTGTAGGATATTCTAAGTAAAGTGATAACTTTCGAATCCTTGCTTATTTTTCTTCCTTTCTGTATATTTGTATGCAATTTTAAAATATGAACACGCAATGTCATAAGCTTAGCAGCAATAAAATGTAGACGTCTAGTGTGCCAGTTTAGTAAATATTTTACTAGCTGTCCCGGCATGCATTGCAACGACCGTCAATTTTTTTGGGTAGTCTGTTCTCTCCTCTAACCCGTTTTGCACCCCTCCCCCAAATTACACACACACATTTTTGGCAAAACCTTTGCGGGCGCATAATGACTCACCAAAGTTTCATCCGTATTGGATGAACGGCATAGGAACGCGTAGAAGACGAACGAACATTCACATAATTATGTGTGTGTGTGTGTTTATATATATATATATATATATATATATATATATATATATATATGGTGGTAGGTGGAAGCGTATAGGTTGATGCACTCAAGCACCATATGTGGGCGATTTGGCGAGTACTAGTTAAAACAAAATTAATAACATAAAAACCTTCTGAGTGGAAAAATAATTTATGCGCCAAGCTTTATAGTCTTCAGATGTAGGGTTATTCAGATATTACCGTAAGCTACGTATATAATATCTTATGTTGTAAACAGCAAATATGTGTTATTCTTTAAAGGCAACTGATCATGATAGGTTCGTGCTTTAGATAAACGTTAATCACGCTAATGCTAAAATATAACAGTCAGGCTCTTAATACGCGACGGCGCGAAAAGAATGCATTGCGCTGTATATTTCCCTAGTGGTAGGCAAAGAGTTGTGTGGAACACGAGGTTCACACGGAAACCGGGAAACGAATTTCGTTACGGTTGTAGATATCCCGGTTACTTCGCCTCGGTCGAGGTTACCTACTGCCAGCAGTACAATCCACCTTCGTGCGGTTTTCAAAGCAGCTTCGATCGTTATATCGCTTACACAGTGCCTTAGCGTCCGTACTTAATTTCACAGACAGAGATCGTCATATTTTTCGTCGTAGTGTACAGTATGTATGTTTACGCTCATGAGCAATGCAATATTTCAGCCAAGGCGCATACGAAGTACGCAATCAGAGTTGCCAATGCGATTTGAATAGAAATAAAAATACTTGTTTTCTACTGAACACACGACTACCGGAGATATCAAAACCTAAAAAATACCCGATAGTTTAACTTTTTTGAAAATCATGTGTGTGTCTTGTTTGTGAAGTAGTTTTCGGGAATTGTACAGTTACACGTTATGGATTATAGTTACCAACATCACAAATATATTTTTCTTCTTTATGAACTGAAAGTTGCTAGTAAACAGTGATAGGGTGTACGTAGAGCAGACGTTTTTCTACATAATTCTGGTATAAGATCGCTATTAATGTTTATGTACAGAAATAAGTAAAGAATTGAGTAGAGAATTAAGGATAGTGTGTACCTTACTTTAGCTTAAATTGTACGTCATAAAATGCTGCAAGGGTCGCCAGTGAATGTCTCATAAAGGCAATCCATGTGCCAGAAGACTGCACCACACGTGAAATGACGCGGCGGCTTATTTGATACGGGTGAACTTTGCCGCTTATTGGCTGCCCGAGGTTGTTGATACCAGCCCCGTGTATGTTTGGTTCCTGCGTGTTACTGCAGGTTTCCTATTGGCCTGGCTGCCTGCCAGCAGAGCAGCTGCCTTACGCAGATTGGCAGTAGGCGTCTCCGCCATGTTGCTGGCCAGGGAAGACATCTAGCTGGCGTGTGTGACTGAGTTCGCTGTCCTACCATGGTATTTCACTTCTGTATTCCTAAATATTCTGTGACTGCACGTCACTTCAATGACTTGCGCATAGAGGCTAGGTTAGCTATGTCGCTCTAATGCTCCGCACTTCCAGGCCTCGCACACGCAAAATACGTCCGTCCCCCTAGGCGACCACCTTAAAGCCAGTCAAGTATGAAAAGCTCATTCGTTTATATTAACGTTAACATAGTGTTCGTTCGTTTTTTTTTATGTTACTCGTTACTATATATAGTGGCTTATCCTCTCATACTTCGTTCCAATGATACTATAGGTAATTCGGAATAAAGTGAGCATCGAAGATTTAACCTTTGTAAAAAGTCACTAGCCGTTACTGCATATAATTCATCACTAACAGTAGTTACCTTATTCGTTGTACGGTTGGCAGCGAATTGCCGAATCTGGTTCCGTGTATTTTCTTATTTAAATGCAACGATACTGAAATAAAATCAAACTAAGTCGACATATTTGATTTCTACATAACTGATAAAACATTATCTACACAGGTTCTTGCCTACTGCACAATTTATCTTACACGCGGAAACATTAAGCAACGTGTTCAGAGAGGTTAGACATTTGCCGTCGTTAGTCGTAACGCACGGAAAGATACTAATTGGCTGAAAATATACATTTAGCAGGGCTCTTTTCTAGTGCGCTCATTTCATCCCAAACCACCTTATAGTGACTATAATAGTAGGGACCAGGGGCGTCATTTCAGGTTTTTCTAAGGGGAGAACAACAATTTTTTTTCCGGCGACAGTGACCTTGTTGCATCTTTTTTATTAATTAAACATGTATAAATTACAAACTTTAATAATAAAACTTCAGTTTTGTGCTTAAGTCACCATTATTTAAATGACAAAATACAAAAAATAAATTGTATACACTTAAAATTCTACATCCAGGAATGGGGGGCATTTGCCCCCTCTTCCCTGCCAACCCTAAATGACGCTCCTGGCAGGGATGTCAAGCACTTTAACGTAATCGAATTATACATAATTTTCTCAATTTAGTAAATGTGTCCGCATTTGAAAATAAAATAAAGCATTAGATTATTTGTACTTGAATTGTAGGAAGGCAGATGTATTCCCATAGACAGAGATTGCAGTGCCAGAATGTAAAGCAGTAAACCACGGCAACACTGTCGGACATTATTTTCAAAATAAAGAGAAGAAAAACTGTGTGTACGCGGTAATTACCCTTCTTCCTGTGCCACAGCCGTTTCACAGCTTGTCAACATTCCACCCCTTGTGAACACCGAATGTCCCTGATACACACACTAGCACCGCACCGTGCGTTCCAGCGAGTGCTTCCAGAAACAATGGAAGATATTGTAGACGTATTTTAGCGGTTGAATCGACTACAGGCTGGTCTCTAGTGTTTGCATTGAAACTATTACCTCCACGAGCGAGAGCGAAAATACACGTTAGTAACCAAAGTTGGCTATAGTCGGGTAGAAATTTTAAAATTGACGGTTACCATCGATTTGTTAGTATGCAGAACATTTTCTAGAAATTCAGCAGCTGCAGAAATACACCGGACGTCCGCACATACAAAATAAAAGTCATGAGTTGACCTGTACGTCTCTATAAACGTTTATACGTCTGCGTTCGAAACAAGATATTCTTTCATTATACTACCTACGTATATCATTTCATTAAAAAGTTACGTTCAAAATCTGAACATTTCTGACTCTTGCTATACCCGCTGTGTGGTAATCTGATACTTCTAGAAACAAATCGGTGAAAAAAATTACTATGAATACTTCCGTTATTACCATATGTAAGCAAATAAAAATCAATACGACGACATAAATAAACAAATGTCTTATTGTTACGCGTCCGTGAGTATGAAAACTGTTCGTAATAATTATTTTAAAGTGAGTTAGCCACGTCTGTTATACGATAGTTGGAGGATGGTTGGGTTGACACTGATGTCGTAGAAATAATTCTTCTGTATATTATGAACAACGGTTAAAATAATGAAAATCGTTTAATGGAATATGTATATAATGTACTAATTTTCAGGAAATGAAATGAAAGGTATATTTACAATCAACATATATTACAATATTCTAGAGATGACATAGCTAGTGTTGGCGGATGAACAATGTACGTCGGCTTGCAGTGCAGTAGTCAGCCTGGCAACGTTATTGTTGACGTTTGGCGGAAGGATACATAGTTGGTGTGATAACAGATCAAAGGTAGAAGCAAGGCTTCCAGAAAGCATCAAGATACCGTATGGTGGGTATACGTACGAATGTACACAATCTATACACGTAAAATAAAGTGCCCCACTCATCAACGCACAGCCCAAACCGCTGGACCTAGAAACGTGAAATTTTCAGCGTAGCTTCCCGTCACGGCGTAGGTACCCTCTAGGTTAGGATTTTTCGAAAATCGGAAACTGAAGCGGTGAAAAGGGGGCAAAACGTGTTTTCGCGAAATTCTCGATAACTTTCTAACATGATGATATATTGTTAATATTTTTACTTCAATACATTGCCTAAGCAAATGCATGTTTAATAATTTTTCGATTTTTCGTAATTCAGAAATAAGGAGGTGGAAAACCGTTAAATGTGTTTTAAATAAATCCTCTATTTCTCTTAAACTACTTAAGATATGGATGTCATTTTTGCATCAGAATAGTGCTCATGTAAATGTATGAAATGTATTTTAAGGATTTATTAAAATTTGTCTTTGAAATCCGGTAAAAAAATTAAACGTGTTTTCAATTAATCATCCGTATCTCCTGGCCCATTTGAGATATCGAGGTGGCTTTTGTTTTAAAATAAAGCTTACGTAAATACCTAATAACTTATTTCAGGATTCTTAAATATTCGTCCTTGAAAGCTGGTAAAATATATAAAACTTATTTCCAAGTAATCATCCGTATCTCCCAAAACATTTGAGATATCCACGTAGTATTTGCTTTGAAATGAAGCTTGCGTAAATATATAAAAAAGAACTCACGATTTTTCGAAATTCAACAATTACGGTAGTGAAATGCAGTAAAATGTTACAAAGCTACCGATAAGTGAATATTTCAATCAATATGTTTTTTGCTCCAAAAATGCAAGCTGACTGATTGACTGACTGACTGACATATCAAACTGCAGCCCAAACCACTGGACCTAGAATCGTGAAATTTTTGTGGTGGTTCCCTTCAGGTCGTAGGCGAGCACTAAGAAGGGATTTTTCGAAATTCGACCTCTAAGGGGGTGAAAAGGGGTGAAATGTGTTTCCGAAGAAACGTCGATAGAGCTCGAACCCGACGGCCTATCATCGTGATTTTTACTTTAATAGGACACTCGTAAAAATGCATATTAGCCAATTTAAGGATTTTTCGAAGTTCAA